>PVJD01004096.1:0-145429 GCA_004026545.1 Mormoops blainvillei | reverse complement strand
GGGGGGAGGTAAGGGGGTAGAGGGATGGAGCAAAATGAAAACAGGACTCATGGACATGGACAACAGTGTAGTTGTACATGTTCAACAGCAGGGGGTGGGGGGTATAAGGGGGTTACATGGCAATGGAAAACTACAATAAAAAAATTTTTTTAATGAGTTCTCTGAGTATCAGTTGATTTAGTTAAGGAATGGTCTTGGTCTTCCTTGGAATTGTATCTAAGAGTAAATAATAAAATATGTTGTCTAGATTTAAAATGCTTCATTAAACATTCACGGTGAAAGTGTGAAATGAACTAACCTTCTAGAAGACAATTTGTCAATATTATCAAGGATCTTAAAATTTGAAATCTGTAGTTATTTTTAGAAAAGGTATAAAAATATGACAAACACTGTCTCTAAAGAGTTTAATTTATGTTTGTATATATTTAGAATATTTTTTCATTAAAATTGTTTCATTAATATTTAATTACTTGTTAAAATGTTCATAAAAATATGAAAACATCACAAAGTATATATTTTAAATTTTGCTTAAAAATAAGATTAGTGTACATTGATAAACAATATATTTTAAATGTTTAAAAATAAGATTAAATATATATATATAATATGTAATTTCTAGAAGCATACATACCAAAATATCAATTGTAGCTAGTTCAAGCTTGCAAGATAAGCAATTTTTCTCTTATTTTAAGATCATTTTTAAGTTTTACAAAATAAACATATTTCATTAAAAAAATAACCAATCTACAGGTCATTACGTGTACTACTGTGTCTCATTATTTGCTGGTATTGCCCTTATCACCTGAAGATTTCTAGTTGAATCCATCTTTGTCCAACTCACTCCTGAACAGGTGCCTAATGAGATTTTTTATCCACCTAAGTTAACCAAACTCAACACTTATTTTCAAACTGATGTCATCAGCAATCTTCTCTCTGCATCAGCTTCCCCCACCCCAACCCCCACCCATTCCTTCCCAGTTGGTGATTCTTGCTCTCAGGTTGAATTATGTAATTCAGCTCTCAGGTCTCAAGATTTCAGTGTTTGTTTTCCTGTATTTAACCAACCTATCTCTAACCTCATTTTCATCCAATAACAACACTTTTGTTGACCCTATTTTGATATGTCTTGATTATTTCTCCTCAGATGAATTACCCTAGAAGAACAAGTATTTCTACATCCCTGCCCACATATGCACGTGCACACAATTGAACTGGTTATTCTATCTCCACAGTGTTAGTAATTTGAGATTAGGGAATCATGTAACCCCATGATGACTGAGATCCCAAATGGAAACAGCTGTACCCATACCATTTAAGGCATTCGCTACAACTTTTTATAGCTAATCAGCAAGTGGCCCTACTGGGAAGCAAATACAAATATTCTTAATCTCTAACATCTTGCCCATTTTGGGTATGAAGGACAAATTAATTATTAAAAATGAGTGCTCTCATTTTCACAGCTTGAGGTCCATTTCAAACGTAGCTATCTCCCACATAGTTGGGTAAATTCAAGGCTAGCCTAGCTCCTTCGGTTACTAATCACTAAAGGATAACTAGGGGTACCATGGAAACAAGGATATAATTAATTCTAAGTCCTTAGCAAATCCATCTTGAAAAATTGAATGGATATATACCACTTGTTACATTGAAAAATGTCCCTTAGTTGCCTGTAACTAATTCAATAGCTTTTCAAATATTATTTGCCCTAAAAAATCCACCATTCATTTTGAAGAAATGCAAATAGCAAAAATTGTAAGCATTCCTTGGCATTATTTATATAGAATCTAATTTGGAAAAATTACTCTGCCTAGTCCATCTTGTGATAAATTTTTAGTGAAGAAATATCTATTAAACTTCATTTATCATATGACCTTATAATGAAAAATGGCAACCCTAGGAAAAATTTTCCAAAAAATGTGATTTTTGTACCTTACAGATCTACCTGTATGATATCCAGTAATGTGACTCTTCATCACTATTCTCTATCCAAGCATTCTGAACTGACTTGATATTGATAATATCCCTCATTAAACTTTCTTGGAGCTACCATTTCATTTGAAATTCTGAGACTACATAGATCGGGATATTAAGATGAAACAAAGGCCTTTCTTTTCAATTCCTTGATTAACCTCCAGATATCTAAGAACAGTACAGCAGTTAACTCAAATGGAAGTTTGGAACAAATCCTGCCCTTTAGTCATATAACAGCAAAAAGTAATAAGGCCCAAACTGGATATAACTGTCCCTACCTTAGTGGAAACAGAGAGAGAGAGAGAGAGAGAGAGAGAGAGAGAGAGACTCACTAACTCTTACAAATAAGTAATTTTATAAAGATAACATATCAGATTAGTATTCACTGTAGTAAATCTATATCTCATAAAACTCAGTATTTTGTCAAAAAACTAAATAGATTAAAAACAATTCATAACTTCAGACTGTAAGACGCAAGTATGTTATTTGCAAAGGTGTATCTTCATTAAATAAATATTATAAATGATGACTGAGACCGCAATGCATCTACTACAAGCCTATTTGAACCACAATGTATTGAAACCTATTAGAAATAACTCTGTACAAGCTATCCATTATCTGTAAGTACATTTCTCTTTAGGAGGTATATTAAAAATTTTATCTTGGACAACCAGAAATGAATTCAACTTTCCCCACTCCCCTAACCCAATCAACACCTGAGGCAAATTAGGATGGCTTGCTAAGCAACCTAGCTCTCAGTTTTTAGGGTAAAGATGACATTTTCCTGGACAGAGTCCAGCGATGAGGAATAGAATGAATACTTTGGCTGGATAGATGAAGATAGGAAAGAGCTGACGAAAGAGTTTCAAAGAGTTGGAATGGTTGAAGCTGCTGCTACAGAGGAAGCCTTTAAATAGCTCAGCAGAGATGAGCTGTTTCCATTCCTTCTCCCTCTTTCTTTATCATGAGTTGAACATATTATACAGTATTTTACATTTGTCTATGTTCAGTAATATTTATGGCATTATAATATTATAAAAAGTACCTGTAGTGTACCCAGAGAGAAATTGTATTAAATATTTGATGTATATCATTAATACTCTTTCTATTAATGCATAGAACATGTATCTAATGATTCACAGATTTGGAATCATATTCAATATCAAATTTTGCATTTGCTGTGAGTAAATGAAGAACATTTTCTCCTGTGATATTCTCCTAGTGTAATTTTAATTTGTGTATCGTATTCTACAGTATTTCTTTATTGGGCATTTATGTTTTTTTCCCATTTGCACTATTATAATGTGACTGAACATTCCTATACATAAACCATTGTGTACTATCTAGTTTTATTCTCACAATAACAGAAATTTAGAAAAAATGAGTCAATATATATTTTAAGGTTATTGGTATAAGAGTGGTTCCCAATCCTGGCAGCGCATCGGTATTGTTTGGAAAGATTTTAAAGAATATTGGCACCTGGAGTCCACCATTAAACATTCTGATTTGATTGATTTAGGATGGAACTCAAGTTTCTCTTGCTTTTAAAAGTTCCCAAGGTGATTCAAGTGTGAAGTCAAAGTAGAGGCATACACACACACACACACACACACACACACACACACATTATCTCCAAATATATATACACATATCTCCAAATATACATATCTCCAAATATATAGTCTCCAAATATATATATAAACATGTCATCCAAAATGACATGCTTACTCACAATACTAATTTGTACTCTTCCAGCATTATGAACAATGTGTACTCTGTCCAATACTGTGTGCTATCCTTTTTGGAATCTTTGTCAAGTAGGTGACAATGAAATACCATTGTCACCTTAATTTGCAGTTTTGATTTCTAGTGAGACCAAACAGTTTTCGAATATGTAACATCCATTTATAATTTTCCTTTTAGAAATTGCCTCTTTATAGTATCTGCCAATTTTTTTTCAATTGCATTGCTCGTTTTTATTATTATAAACAATCATCTATAAGAATGAAGTAATTATTCTGCCAAATAGAGAAAATATGTCATTTATCTTTTCATTTTGTTTATGTAGCATGTTATATAAAAATGTAAAATACCAATTGAATCTCTTTATATAGTTTTCCATTACTCATCCTAACTTAAAGTAAATATAGCTAATATCACTATATTTCTTACAACTAAAATAAAACCTTGCATCTGAAAGTTTCTTTTCTAGTCACCTCAGGCTCCAGTTGCCACTGAATTGATTTAATTTATTGATCATCTTACCATCTCACTTGAGCAATTGTTGTTCTGTACCACATTTACCCAGATCTAGTACCCAGCCTCTTTACTTTGTTACAAATTATTCATACATCGCAAAGATTTAAGGGGAAACCCATGTGACGGTATTGAAATGAGATGTCCCTCTTCCTAAAAGTGTCTTTGCTGTAGCTGATGGACCACGTCTCCTATATACAGCCAAGTCATCACTCTCCTCTAATCCACATATCTTTTTCTCCAAATACTAAGTTAACATTAACATAGAACAATGTAAATGTTCCTCTTAGTCTCTTCGATCCAGGTAAATCCTATAACTTTGTTTTGGTCAGAGTAGAATATCTACTGTAACAAGCACCCCCCAAATCTCAGGGGCTAAATGCAACAGTTTTTCTAGCCACCATCCAGTGCTACGGCAGATGAAGAGGAGCAGCTCTATTCAATTATTCATGAACCCTGAATTCCTCCGTCTTGTGTTTCCAACATCTTTGCTTCTAAACAGCAGAAGTCAAAAGAAAGAAGAGCTTAGAAAAGGCACAAATGCCCTAACAGCATCGGTCTTAAAATCATATATGCCTTTGACACACATATTCATTGACATGAAATAGTCACCATAACCCCATCCAGATGCAAAGGGGCTTGGAGGTGCAGTCTATGGGTGCTGAGAGAAAGGGAGAGAAGCGAGCATTGGTGGGCATATTAAAGCATTTTGCTAAACAAAAAGGGCTTCCTTTAGAAATAACTTCTTATCTCTGGTGGTAAGAAAACTAATTGCTTGCGTGCACATGCAATGTTCCACACTTTGAGATCAGAAAAATATTCAACAGTATTTTTAGTTATTTCATATTTTATTATTTAAATTTAAATATTGATACCCCTGGAATATATTTTGGTGTGCAGCTCCAATCAAACTTTATTCCAAAAATCCCACCAATTATCTAACACCATTTAGTGAATAATTTATTTTTAACATTTGATGAGAGAGTTAGTTACTTCCTGGGATATTAATTCCATTTATATTCATATTTATACTTCCTTGGAAAAAATACCATTGTTAGTACTGTAGTTTTATAATTTATTTTAATACATACAGTTAAAATACCTCTTTATTATAATTGCTTATAAAATGTTTCCCTCCTCCACTTATTTTCTATATATACTTTATACAGATCCACTTTTGTGACTGGAGCCATATTCTTTCTGCCTAAAGAACTTCTTTTAATAATTTTAAAGCATACTTTGGTAGGTTATAAACCATCTCCACTTTGATATGTTTGTCCTTTATTCTTATTCACTTTATAATGCATTTGCTTCTGTTGCTGGGGGTGGGTATTACTTTAATTGAAATTCTTATTGAGATCATTGTAGATTCACATGCAGTTATATTGGGTTGGTCAAAAAGTCCACTTGGTTTTTCTGTAAAATAAAAGGCACATTTTTCATTTCCACCAATTGCTTAACTGCTCTGGGTATTTTGGGTATGTCTGCTATCTCCTGCTCTTGGCTTTTAGTGGGTAGAGGCCAGGGGTGCTGCTAAAGGTCTTCCAATGCATGAGACAGCCCCACTGCAAAGAATTATTTGGCCAAAATGTCAATAGTACCAAGAAACTTCACAACCACTTTTGAAATAATCAGTCTCAGCACCTTTTCCAAACACTGCAAAACCCTTTTTCTTTTCATTTCACTCACATTTTTACCTTTCTTGAAATAATAAAGCATAATACACCAAAAATGTTGCATATTTTTTCCATCTTCAATATTTAAATGGCTGCACAAAAATTCACCAATTTTTTATAATGCATCCTGAGATTATAGCTGTCACAATATAACCTAACAAAATTGTTTCAAATGAAGTTAAAAACAACTAACACTGCTAAAGCCATCATACAGAAAAAACAAAACAAACGTTTTGGCCAACCCAGTAATAAATAATACAAAGAGCTATCACACACACTTTAGCCAGTTTCCCCCAGTGGTAACATTTTGTAAACTCTAGCACAATATCACAATTGGGATAGTAACATCAATACAATATGCTGATCTTATGGGGATTTCCTGTTTTCTTATACTCGTTTGTGTGTCTATGTGTGTTTGTGAGTGTCTGAGTGTATTAAGTTATACAGTTTTATCAATTATGTAAGTCTAGATTTCTCTCCTTGTTTTTGAAAAGTATTTTTTCCAGGTGTAATTTTCTTTAACTACTTAAAGGTGTCACTCCATTTTCTTCTGGCTTCTCTGGTTTCTGATTAAAAGTCAGCTATTCCTCTTATATGACTATTTTTCTTCTGTAGATACTGTGTTTTTCCCTCTGCCTGCCTTCAAAGTTTTCTTTATGTTTAGTTTTCAGCAGTTTGAACATAATATGTATAGAAGTGTGTGTGTATGGGTAAGTGTGTTCTCAGAGAAGGATAAATTCCCATCTGTGGACTTGTGAAAGGAATAAAAATTCATGAATAGATTTAACTTACCCAGAGGAATAGAAGGCATTAATGCTTCCTCCTGTGAAAAGACAGTTGTTCCTTAACCAAATAGCAAATGAGGCTGTAATAAAAGAAGCTGTGTATTTTGGGGTTTGTGTAGCTGGGATTTACTTCACTTCACTCTGCTTCACTTCACATTTATCACTATCACATAACTATTCTTTGAGAGATTTCCTTACACCTGATCTAGAGTACTTTCAACGTAAGAGATCTACCGTAGAAATATCACTATTTCCTTCTTATCTTGAGCAGACTAAGCAAACAGCCTATATGTAATGACATTTGTATATTCCTGTTGACATTCCACAAATAGAGAGTACAATTACAAATTGATAGTGCATTATGTTGTGATAATGTTTACCTTTACAAATTCATGCTTGTCATTTTCATCAAAAATCCTAAGCTGCATTCTAAAGCAGCTAATAATGACTATAAACCACAGAAATATAAAAGCATTTTAGTGTAAATATTCCTATGTCTACAAAGAAAAATAAAACTTAGTGATATCCAATGCCAGGGACAATCTTGAGAAAATCATAATGAAGCCACAATGCCTGATCATCCACAATCCCAAAGAGTTTGCAGGAGATACCATAATGTATAACTCTCTTCTAGAGGGAACAGTGATCCAATCTCCACACCTCTATTTCCATGAAACAGGACCACTGTTTCCCAGCATTCATTCACTCACTCAACAAATACTTATTGATGTGTTGATCAATACACTGGTATTTATGAGGTAAGCATGATGATCCATAAAAGAAGTGAATTGCAAAACCAAGCTATTTGCTCTCATTGATTCTATATCTAGTAGGGAATTTTTATGAAATTTTAAATCAAATACACAAGTATGTACATTTTAACAACTCTTTCTCTGCTTTTCTAGTCCAAGCACTGACTCAAATCCAGCTTCTCTAACTTCCAATATTTCCCTCCTAAAAGATATTCATTACTTTCTCACCATGGAAAGAGACGTTTTGAACTGTGAGACACCCCCCCCCCCCATATTCTTTTTCTTTGTCAGATAAAGCAATGTGAGAAAGTAATTATATATTTTGACAGAAGGTAAAGTTGCTTAATATCTAAATACTATGGGCAACTCTGAAGAGAAATCAAGAGCGAAGAGAAGAAAGTAACAGATAGTTAATATTTCTGATGTCCAAGAAGCTCCAAGAAAAATTAAAATTTAAGATATATTGAATATATCCAAACTCTAAGAAAATTGTGGTTAGATTAAACGGTAATTAAGAATAGTTGAAAATATTACCTTATTTTGAAGCATAGAGTATCCTTTAAAATGTCTAATTTTTCCTTACATTGAAAAATATAAGGCATTAATGAGAGAAACTGTAGAAGACAAATAAATGGGAAGACATTTCATGTTTAAGGATTGAAAAATTAATATTGTTAAAATATCCATACTACCTAAAGTAATTGATACATTCAATGCAATCAATTTTGATGGCACTTTTTTTACAGAAATAGAAAATTCCTAAGATTCACATGGAACCACAAAAGACCCTGAATAGCCAAAACATTCCTGAAAAAGAACAAAGCTGGAAGCATTATACATCCTAATTTCAAACTATATTATGAAGCTACGGCAATTCAAACAGCATGGCACTGAATTAAAACAGAAAAAATGACCAATGGAACAGAAACACCCAGAAATAAATCCATACATATATGGTCAACTAATATTTGACAAGGGAATAAAAAATACTCACTGGAGAAAGGATAGTTTCTTCAACAAATGGTGCTGGAAAAACTGGATACATGCAGAGAATGAAACTGGATCCCTCCTTATACCACTCACAAAAAATTAATTCAAAATGGATTAAAGATTTAAATGTAAGACCCAAAACCATAGGACTTGTGGTAGAACCATAGGGGAAGAAAGCTACTTGACACTGGTCTTGACAAGGATTTTATGGATATGACATCCAAAGACAAGCAATAAAAACAAGAATAAACAAGTGGGACTACATTAAACTAAAAATCTTTTGCACAGCAAAGAATCAACAAAATGAAAAGGAACTTATGGGATGGGAGAAAATATTTACAAAGCACACGTATGATAGAGGATGAATATCGAAAATATGTAAGGAATTCAAAGAACTCAATAGCAAAAAAAAAGAAAATCCTGATGTAAAAATGGGCAGAGGATCTTAATAGACATTTTTCCAAAGAATATATTTGAATAGTAGACAAATACATGAAAAGGTGTTCAACATCACTAATCATCAGGGAACTGCAATTCAAAACCACAACAAGCTGTCACCTCACACTGTTAAAATGGCTACCATCAAAAGGACAAGAGGTTACAAGTGCTGATGAGAACGTGGAGAAAAGGAACCTTTGTACACCCTTGGTGAGAATGTAAATTGGCACAACCACTATGGAAAACAATAAGAAGGGTCCTCAAAAAATTAAAAATAGAACTACCATATGATCTAAGAGTCCCACTTCTACATATATAAATACCTGAAGGAAATGATATCACTATCTCAAAGAGATATCTGCACCCCTAAGTTCATTGTAGCATTATTTGCAATAACCAAGACATGGAAACAATTTAAATAGCCATCAATAATGAATAGATATAGATGATATATAAAAATCACTACTTTCTACACATTACAAAATTTTAATACTACTTTTTAAGCATGGTTATTTATATAGAATTAAAATGTGAAAGACAATACATGAAATAGGTTGACGCTCACGGCAGCAGGTAATTTAGTACTCTGCTGTGGACTCCAATCTGAAGCAGTCAACACAAGAACGTCATCACAGCAGTGATCTCATTTCAACCCAGTGATAAGCACAGTGGCTTAAACCAGTAAGTCATAGCCTGAAAACCACCAACTTACCCAGATTTTAGGGTAGCCATTTACCTAAATTGGAGACCATAGTTTTCCAAGTAAATAACCTCTGTAGTATGTAATTCAGTAAATACAAATGTAGAAAAATGACTGCAAGTGATTTGTAAACTTAGTGAATGCCTCATAGGAATAAACTCTCAGAAGAGAGTCCTTAACATCCAATAGCCAGGTTGCAACCTGTTGGGAAGGGGTGCTAAACCCCCCTTTCTGCACTGAAGTGGGATTTCAGGCATATTAAGACTCTACTAAAGCATTAGTCTTTCTGCTTAACATAGACTAAAGCACGATTACGAATGCAGACCATATAATGAATTTGAGAGTAGATGACTAGGCAATAGAAATAGAGTAAATCCAAGTTAGAAAGTTGAGACTTAACTAAGGAACAAGGTTGGGTTGCTCCACACTGTTATAAGGACTGCCTCCCAAATTGGAGAGTGGTGCTAATGTATTAAGGGTTAAAGAAATATCTTTTCGAAACGTCTTCCCCCACCCCAAACAATCATTTCTGCCCAGGTTAACTCAACAACTACCTACTGTCCTTTTCTCCAGTCCTGTCCTGCTGTCATATATTCTCTACACTTCAGTTAACATTCTGAAATGTAAATCAGATCACACCTTTCCCTGCTTTAAAATTTATACTTGGCTCCCTGTACCTAGAGGATCACACTTATCATTGTGTATAGTTTGAGAAAAGTATGTGGATGCAGGTTGGTTCGTTGGAGACTATCCCAGGAAGCACAAATGGAAAAGTGAGATAGGGAAGGGAAGAAAGTCTACAAAGGATGTGTTAAAAAGTCAGTTACCTCTGTGGGTAGCTGGGGCTCAGTCCCACTGCAGATCCAGAGTGTGTAGAACACACTTTATAATTGTGTTAGAGCTGGGCTTTGTTACTCATTGATGACTGCTCCATTTTTTTAGAGTGCTCTGAGGTATAGTAATAACCCTTCTAATTTGCACTCCTTGAAAAGGAGCCATCTTCCCTGAGAGCAGAGAAGAATCTCAGGCACAGAAGAGAGAAGGAGGTACTTCTGCAGTGGAAAGATGTCAGTGTTCCAGAAAGTCATCCTTCAGCTGCAGAGTTCATAGGCTGAGGAGAGACAGTTGGGCCATTCATGTCTTTGCTTCACATAACACAGAAGATCCTCCTGTTCTGGCGTGGCATTCAGTGAACTTGTCTTGGTCTATTTGATCTTATAATTCACCTATATTAAACTATCTGTTGCTTCTTGAACAGACTCCACTTTTTCAAAATTGCAAATTCACACTTTACAATCTGATTCACGTTTCTCTGTTTACACTGCACATGATACATTTTTATTAGAGTGGCTATCTAATATTATAAACCAGTTGAAGTTTTCATACCAAGTTTAACACAGAGTAGCATAGAAGGAACACCCAAGTGTTTGTTGAATGAATGATTTAAAAAGAACCGATCACGTGGATGGTGTTAAGATTGCTGACAAAACAAATGAAGATGCTTAGTATGATGGCATCACATAGAATAATTGCAGGCAGCAAAGGGAAAAACAAAACAAATTGCAGGCAGCAAGCGGAAAAACAAAAAACAAAAATACTTTACCAGTTTATTGAAACACAGCAGCAATCTGTTGGACAATGCATGTGACAGGTAGACAAACCAGATCCTTAAATGTAGCAAAGAGAAACAAGCTTTCAAGTTTGGGGTCCTCTGAGAGTCTGAGGTTCTTAGAAGAACATGAACAATTCATTTCTTTTATTTGTTACCTAAGAGGTATTGCTACATATCCCAGATGGGTTCTTTCTCCCTGGTGGATATGGAGAGAGCTCCAGGGTGCTCCACCACTTGGCAAAGTTATCACTGCTGCCTCCATAAACATACAGTGAATCAGAAAATAAAAACTCCAGTTGGGAGAATCAAATGCTCAGATTCACTGAAATGTCACAGTGGCAGGATATTGTGTGAGATTTGTAGGGTGGCTCATGAACCTGTTGGCCTTGGTTCTAAATCTAGGAAGCAGACCCATTTGGCTTTGTTTGAGCTCCATCCTGCGATTTGCCGGATCCCTTTAGGCTGGTGATAGGTCTCAGCAGGGTAGTCATCTGGGCACCAACAGCTGTCACAGGACTTCTCTATTTCCCTCTGGCTGATTCAGGAGGTACGCTGTAAAGTTGTAGGAATAAAATATGTAGGTACTTGTGTTTTGTGAGGGTAAAGACAGAAGATTTTAGAATTGATGGATCCTAAGTAAAACACATCTTTAGCAGAAGTGAAAACAAGCTGTCAAAGCCAGCCTTTTTAGCCAATAAACTGGGATATTAAAAAATGCTCTATTTGAAAATAAAATACCCTTTTGCTACCATAGGCACAATGTGCTCACAAATGACCTGTGGTCAGGATACTGAGCTATCCACCAGAGAAGTATATTCAAGTTTCCTTTGAGCAAACAGAAAAACAGCACCTGGACTTGTTTTGCAATAGTGCATGTGAAACAAGAGCTACGTCATGATTCTATGAAATACTCTGCTAAAAATAAATTCCCTAGCAAGACACAGGTAAAACATAGCTGATGAAAGTGACAAGGGGATCCATGAATGACACTAAAGAAAGAACAAGGTCAAGGCTTTCACACAAAGTGAAATCTTTTGTTCAGACACGGGATGATAAAGAAAAGCACATGACCTGATGTTTGTGCTAAACAAATGATAGAGCACAATATACAAAATCAACTCAAATGATTGCTTTTGCAGTGTGTAATGTTTGGGATTTATAGTTCAAAAGAGCAACATATAAAATTATTTTAACAATATTCCTCTTAATGTTTAAATGAATGTTAATCACACTCATTTATAGAGTCTCATAAATGCCTATGACCAAAAGAGAACAGAATGTGTTAATGACTAAACTCTGACTCATCTCTTTCCCCCTGAACATGTATTTAGTTTATTGCCAAAACTTATCACTTCTTTCTCAAAATGTCTTCTATAATTACCCCTTTCCAACCTAGCATCTCTGTGGTTTATAATACACATTCGTGATGTCAGTGGAGTCTTATAACAGCACTGAGGTAATTTACAAATTACCATGTTTTGCCATGTATAATGTGCATGTTTCTTTGCCCAAAATTTCGAGGGAAAAATAAGGATGTGCATTATACATGGGTATAATGATTACATACCATGGGTATGATAATGTGTATAATCCACATATAATATGCACAAAAAACATGGGTGCACAACATACACGGTAAAATACGATAACAAAACTGAGCATTGGCATTATTAGAAAACCGGTTCAGCTTCAAAGAGTAAATAACATAATCTCAATTTTTCATCTGGAAGAGTATCTTTGATGGTCACATACCCTCTTTTTCTTCCTTTGTCTGCCGCTGTCTTAGTACAAGACTTGACCATTTCTCACCTAGGCAACTATAATGACCCCTTTATCTGAAGGCAATAACCTCAGGTAACGAAACTTTCTTCATTTAGCCCTCTCATTGTGTCACACTCTTTTTTGAAGCATGCTAATAGCCCTCTTTGTTATTGTTATAATAGTTGGGAAGCTCAGCCTATTTTTTCTAACCTCCTATTAAAGACCGAATTGTATGACTCTGGCACTCTCCGCTCAGGTAAGGCTATGGCCTCTTAGTTTATTGTTGGTTCATTTACGCAGATACCCGCCTTCACAACCCCACCCTATCCCCACCCTGAGTCTTCACAAAGTTGCCTGATGTACAAACACCATACCACGGTTTTTATTTTACTTCACCAAGTGGACTTCAGTTTCCTCTGTTTCTGTCTTCATTTAAATAACATTTCAAGCTCCTCTTAAAAAAAAAAAATCAGTTTTCCCAGCTCTTTACTTGGCCTGGTCTAGTCCTGTGTGAAAATGGAAATAGCACAGTGTGCTATCAGTTACAGACAGCAAAGTCCCACAGGGCAACAACAAAGCATACTTATCTGTTCTTTGTAGAACACAGAAAATTAACACTCAAAATGTGTTAGATAAAAGAAAACAAATATTTTTATTTTGTTGTTATTTGTTATGTTTATGTGTCATGTTTTGGAAATAGTTTGTTCAAAATACAAATTGAAACAAACCTCAAGAGGCTTTAACACAAAGGTACTCTAAAAACCCCTCTTTGAAATTGAAGCCTCTAGAAATTTTACTTTGGTGGCATGATATTTAATGTAAATTTGTGGAACTTTTATATATGGATGTATTTGTCATGTTTACTTTTATTCTTTAGGGTTTATGAAGAACAGTATGAAAGTGATTTTATTTTTAACATGTTAATATATGTTCTTTCCATTTTGCATTGCGGGCCTGTGCATCACAAATACAAAACATAAAGAATCTCCCAGACTAAAAAGAAAGCTACACGTGGGTAGTAATTTAGCATTGTTTTTTGCCACCATTATATCCTGGAATCTTTTTGACTTAGAATAAGCCCTCAATAAATATTTATTAAACTCAACTTTAATAGAATATGCATTTTTTATTTCTAAGTAATGAACAGCACACAAGTTTCCATTCTAATTCCAATTCTGTACATGACACATTCTCAAAGGCATGGATACTAATTTGAAGGTGACCAGCCCAGGCAACTAGGCTCAGCCCTGCCTAAGATTTCATGCAGCTCCTAAAAGCAGAATAGAAGTGACTAATGATTAAATATGTCATTCAAGTCACCATCGAAGATTCCATAGCTTTCTTAGTACATGCTTTTGATTCATTTCTTGTATACGGTAAGTTTCAAAAGACAAAAATTTACCTTAAGAATGTTCTTCATAGCCATGCTTTCATGTCCAGCTCCAAGGCCATTTGCCTGATGCAAGCCTGCCATCTTCTTACATAGGAGTCATTGCAGCAGGCCCCTTAAAGACTTCCTGACTCTCAGGTTTTCCAGTTCTGATTCATTATTCCCAGTATTGTCAAACACGTTTTTCTTTTAAAAGGATATTCCACCAATATACTTCTGAAACTTGTTGTATTTTTTTTTTATTGTACTGTTCACCAACACAAACTATCTAAATTTTTGTGCTTTCTGTGACCCAGCAAAAGAAATCTAGGCGCCATCCTAGACTTCTTCCTTTCTGTTACCTAGTCTCTTCCAAGTTAAGCTCTAATCTATCACCAAATCCTATCTATTCTACTCTCAAGTTCAAGATAGTAGCATCTCTCAAACTACAACAAGTCTGTATCATTTCCTGGTTTTTACTTATAGGACAGAACAGTGATTAAGAGCAGAGACTGCTTCAATTCAAAGCCTAGTCTTGCCATCTATGAAATATGTAAACCTGGTTAAAGTAATTGACTTCCTCATGGCTTAATACATTCATCTCTAAAATGATGGGATAATGGAAGGATCCAAGATGGCGGAGAAGTAAGTGGAAGCTACACTGACCTTCTCCCAGGACCAATCTGGAATTACAGCCAAATTAAAGGAAAATCATCCTGAATAACCAACTGAACACTAGATGGAGAGAAACCTTATAACCAAGGGCATACGAGAGAAACCATACCACAATATTGAGACAGGTAGAGAGTGTAGGGGCGCAGGATGGCTGTCTGGTCCCCCACAAGTGGCAGCTGAAGTTCTGGAGGGATATTTTAGCAGCTGGAAGGGGGGGTTTCCCTGGACCTGTGGGGTCTAAACCCCAAGCTGGGCTCCCCAGCCTACAGCACCAGAACCAGGAAAGAAACCAAACTAATACCCAGCTGTAAAAATCACTAGGGTTTCTGTCTGCAAGGGAGAGATGGCTGGAGATGGACAGAACCCCTTAGAGGGCCAATGCAGAAAATTCAGTTTATAGTTGATTTCTGATTCTCAGATTTTCCAATTCTGATTCATTATTTCCAGTATTGTCAAACAATTTTACCCTGGGCTCTGGCAGAGGGAGGGTAGCGTGGACTAGAGATGCATGAAGAGAGTCTGTGGTTGGTGGCTCTTGAGACACAGCTAAGGCATCACCCACTAGGATCCCTGTGCTGAGTCATTCCCCATACTACGGGACCATCTTTCTCAGGCAGAGCTCTCCCTTCCAAGTGGCATTAGCCTGAGGGGAAGCAATAGCCCCATCCACTAGAATCCCTCTTGTCCAACCCTGTGGAGCTTAAGCCAGGCTTCAGAGGAGTGCAGTTGGGGACAATTTAAGACTTTCAGCTTAACAGATAGCCTGCAAGCAAAGGCTGATCTCTGGGAGCCCTGAGACTTTAGGTGACACTCCTCTGGACCCATTGCTGGTAAAAGTAGCCTTGGTGTGCAGCCCGGTTCTTTCTGTACCCACTAAGGTCCAGCAGGGGGAGCCACAAGCTGTGGATCACTGATAACTCCTAACAGGTTGCCCAGGGCAAGTCACAGGCAAGTCAGACATAGATCTGTACCAGAGTCTTTGCAGACCTACCTAACACATAAAAATGAATACAAAGACACAGACAAAATGGGAAGACAAAGAAACAGGCCCCAAATGAAAGTACAAGAGAATTCTCCAGAAGAAGAACTAGATGAAATGAAGGCAAGCAATTTATCAGATATAGAGTTTAGAGTAATGATTATAAGGATACTCAACATCATGAAAAGACAGAGAAACCATAAAAAAGGACCAGTAATAAATAAAGAATGCAGTATCTGAAATAAACACTACACTGGAAGGAATAAACAGTAGGATAGAAGAAGCAGAAGATCAAATCAACACTTTGGAAAACAAGGTAGAAAAAAATACCCAGATGGAGCAGCAAAAAGAAAAGAAAAATTTAAAAAATAAGGAGAGCTTAAGAAACATTTGGAACAACATGAAGTATAACATCATCTGTACAATGGGAATACCAGAAGGAAAAGAGAGTGTGCAAGGGATTGAGAACCTATTTGAAGAAATAACGACCAAAACCTTTCCTAATCTGGTGAAACAAAAAGACACACAAGTCCAGGAAGCAAGAGAGTACCAAACAAGATGGACTCAAAGAGGCCTACACCAAGACACAACATAATTAAAATGACAAAGCTTAAAAGAAAGGAGACTATCTTAAAAGCCTCAAGAGTAAAGCAGTTAGTTACCTAGAAGGGAGCTCCAATTAGACAATCATCTGATTTTTCAACAGAAACATTCAGACCACAAGGGATTGGCATGAAATATTCAAGGTGATGAAAAGCAAGGCCCTAAAACCAAGGCTACTTTAGCCAGCAAGCCTATCATTTAAAATTGAAGGGGAAATAAAGAGTTTCCCAGACAAGAAAAGGCTAAGGGGGTTTGTTAACCCAATACTGCAACTAATGCTTTAAGAAGAAAAAGAGAAAGAAAAAAAAACAGGAAAATAGCTAAAAAAATAAATAAAATGTCAATAAACACATACCTATCAATACTCCCTTTAGATGTAAATGGTTTATATGCTCCAACCCAAAGACATAGCGTAGCTGAATGGATAAGAAAACAAGACTTATACATATATATGCTGTCTCCAGAAGACCCAACGCAGGTCAAGAGGTACACACAGACTAAAAGTAAAGGGATGAAAAAAGATTTCATGCAAATGAGAAAAAAGTTTGGATAGCAAAACTTATATCTGACAAAATAGATTTTAAAACCAGGGCTATAATAAGAAACAAAGGACACTACAAAACGATAAAGGGAAAACTCCAGCAAGAGGATATAACCCTAGTAAAATTTATACATTCAACATTGAAGCACCTAAATATGTAAAGCAAATCTCAATGGGCATAAAGGGAGAGATCGACAGAAATACAGTCATTCTCTGGGATTTTACCACCCCTTTGACTTCAATGGATATATCTTCCAGCCAGAAAATCAACAAGGAGACAGCAGTCTTAAAAGACACACTAGATCAAATGTATTTAATTTATATCTTCAAAGCATTTTACCCCAGAGCAGAAGAATATATATACTTTTCACATGCACATAGAATGTATTTGAGAATAGACCACATGTTAGGACACAAAACAAATCTCAAGAAAGTTAAGAAGATTGAAATCATATAAATCATCTTCTCTGACTACAATGCTATGAAACTAGAAATCAATCACAAGAACACTGAAAAACATGCAAAGGCATGGAAGCTAAATAACATGTTATTAAACAATGACTAAGCCAACAATGAGATCAAGGAAGAAATGAAAAGGTAACTTGAAACAAATGAAAATGAGAACACAACAACTGAAAATCTGTAGGACACTGGCAAAGCAATCCTAAGAGGGAAATTCATAGCATTATAGTCATATCTCAAGAAAAAGAAAAAGCTGAAACAAACAATCTAACTTTACACTTAAAAGAACTTGAAAAAGAACAACAAAGACCAAAGTAAGTGGAAGAAAGGAAGTAGTGAAGATCAGAGAGAAATAAATGAAATAGCTAAAAATATGATACAAAAGATCAATGAACCCAAGTGCTGGTTCTTTGAAAAGATCAACAAGATTGACAAACCTTTAACCAAGTTCATCAAGAAAAAAAGCAAAAGAATCCAAATAAATCAGAAATGAAAGAGAAGAAATAACTGACACCAAAGAAATACAAAGGATTGTAAGCAAATACTATGAGCAATTACATGCCAGAAACTTGGACAACCTGGATATAATGCATAAATTCCTAAAAATATACAGTCGTCTAAAACTAAACCAGGAAGAATCAGAGAATTTGAATAGACAGGTTACACCTAACAAAATTGAGGCAGTAATCAAAAATACCCCAACAAACAAAGGCCCGGGAGCAGATCGCTTCACAGGTGAATTTTACCATATATTCCAAGAAGCACTAACTCCTCTCCTCAATCTATTTCAAAAAATTCAAGAGGAGGGAAGGCTCCCAAGCTCATTTTACAAGGCCAGAATTATCTGAATTCCAAAACCAGATAAAGACACTACAATAAAAGCTATTGGCCAATTCCCTGATGAACACAGATGCTAAAGTCCTCAACAAAATATTACCAAACAGACTACAGCAATACATCAAAAAGTCATATACCATGACCAAGTGGGATTTATTCTGGGAATGCAAGGTTGGTACAACATTAACAAATCAATAAAAGTGATACACCGCATTAAAAAAAAGAAAGATAAAAACATAGGATCATATCAACAGATGGAGAAAAAGCACTTGATAAAATCCAGCACCCATTTATGATAAAAACTCTCAACAATTTGGGAATAGAGGGAACATACCTAAACATAATAAAAGCCATATATGACAATCCACTGCCAATACCATACTCAATAAACAAAAACTAAAATCATGCCCTTTATGATGAGGAAGAAGAGAGGGATGTCCTCTTTCACTTCAATTATTCAATATAGTACTGAAAGTCCTGGCCATAGCAGTCAGACAAGAAGAAGAAATAAACAGCATCCAAATTGAAAAGGAAGAAGTAAAACTGTCATTATTTGCAAAAGACATGATACTGTACATAGAGAATCCTAAAGATTCCACCAAGAAGCTACTAGAATTGATAAATGAATTCAGCAAAGTAGCAGGATACAAAATTAATACCCAGAAATCAGTTGCATTTTATATGCTAGTAATGCACTATCAAAAAGGGAAATTAAGAAAATCAAACCCATACATGATTGCTTCAAAACGAATAAAATACCTAGGAATAAATCTAACCTAGTACGTAAAAGACCTCTACTCAGAAAATTATAAGACACTGAGGAAAGAAAATTAAGAAGTTACAAATAAGTGGAAGCAAAAACCATGTCCATGGACAAGAAGAATTAACATCATTAAAATGTCCATACTACCCAAAATAATATATAGATTCAGTGTAATTCCTATCAAGATCCCAATGATGTATTTCACAGAACTAGAATGAATATTTCAAAAATTTATATGGAACCATAAAAGACCCTGCATATCAACAGCAATCTGGAGAAAGAACAAAGTTGGAGTAATCACACTACCTAAAATCAAACTATACCATAAGGCCATAGTAATCAAAACAGCATGGTACTGGATAAAAACAGACAGATAAATCAATGGAACAGAAGAGAGAGCCTAGAAATAAATTCATACCTTTATAGTCAATTAATATTTGACACAGGAAGCAAGCACATATGATGAGCTAAAGATAGTTTATTCAATAAATGGTGTTGGGAAAATTAGATACTCGCCAAAAAAAAAAAAAAAATGAAGCTAGACCACCATCTTACATCACATATAAGAATAAATTGAAAATGGAGCAAAGGCTTAAATATTCAACCCAAATGATAAGAACCCTAGAAAAAAACATAGGCAGTAAAATCTTGGATATTGCTTATAGCAATATTTTATCTGCTTTCTCCTCAGGCAAGGAAACAAAACAAAAATTAACAAATGGAGCTATATCAAACTAAACAGCTTTTTCACAGCAAAGGAAAACAAACAAAATCAAAAGACAATCCACAGAATGGGAGAATATATTTACCAATACATCGGATAAGGGGTTAACATCCAAAAGTTAAAAAGAATTTATCAAACTCAACACCAAAAAAAAAAAAAAATCCAATTAAAAAAATGGGCAAAGGACCTGAATAAACACTTCTCCAAAGAGAAATTACAGATGGCCAATAGACATAGTAAAAGATGCTCAATGTCACCAATTACCAGAGAAATGCAAATTAAAACCACAATGTGATATCACATCAGACCTGTCAGAATGGACAAACAAGCATTGGTGAGGACATGGATAAAGAGGATCCCTTGTGCACTCCTGGTGGGAATGCAGATTAGTGTAACCACTGTGGAAAGCAGAATGGAGATACCTCAAAAAAGTTAAAAATGGATCTGCCTTTTGACCTAGCAATCTCACTTCTGGGAAAATATCCAAAGAGACCCAAAACATTAATTCAAAGTAACATAAGCACCCCTATGTTCATTGCAGCAATTTTTGCAGATGCCATGATATGGAAGCAGCTGAAGCATCCTCAGTACATGAGTGTATGAAGCAACTATGGGACAGTTACACAATGGAATACTGCTTGGCCATAGAAATGAAGAAAATTTTACCTTTTACAACAGCTTGGATGGACCTGGAGAATATTATGCTAAGTGAAATAAGCCAGTCAGAGAAAGACAATAACCATATGATTTCACTTACATGTGGAACCTAATAAAGAAACTGATCTGACAAGCCAAATAGAGAAAGACTCATAGTTAGAGGGCAGGCCAATGGCCGTGGGGTATTAGGGTATAGAGAGAGGGACTGTGAAAAAAGGAAAAAGGACTCATGGATGTAGACAGCAGTGTGGTGATTGCTGCAGGTGGGGAATATAAGGGGGATAAATGTAATGGAAAAGATACACTGAAAAAGATATTAAAAATAAAAATAAAATGATGAGATAATAACAGTACCTGCTTATTAGGTTGAATTAAATGAGAATTAAATTAGTAGTTGTAAAGAGCTTAGAATATTGTGAGGTACATATAAGTGCTCTATATGGAGTTGCATGGTGGTGATGATCATTGTCCCGCCAGCTTACTACATAAAAAACAGAATAATCTTTTTAAAATGTCATATTTGATTATATTCTTGCTTAAAAATGCTCCAAAGAATTCTGATTAATAGCACTTAGAACAAAATGTAAATTCTCCGCTCTGCCCCCAAGTCCAGTATGATCCATGCCCTGTCTACCTATATCCAATTCATCTTCAGCCAATTGCTCCAGGCTTTAAATTTCTTTTAGTTTCAGAACCCGTCAACCCTGTTCTGCGGTATCTGTACCCCCTTGCACCCCTGACTCCTTCTCAACCATTAGATCTTAGCTTCAAAGTTATCTCCTTAAAGATACTTCTACTGACCACCTCTGATCTAAAATATTCTCCCACCTCCAATAGCCACTGTTGTGGCATCTAGTTCATATATTCCTCATTGTCATACTAGCAGTATTATTATTACTATTACTACTTACCACAAATTTGCTTCTTTATTTGCTTACTTGTTTTGTTGTTGTTGTTTGCTGCACCCAACTAGAATATAAGTTGCATGAGGTCAGTATTATGTGCCTTGTCCACCGCTGAATCACCGGCATGGACAGAGCCTATGCAAGCCATCATAATTTGTGGTGCATCCTATCAATTGTTTTATCTTATTCAGTTTTTGCCTCTACTTGCAAGTTCTTTCTCTCCACTGTGTTCAGGCCAATTGCTTTCTTTCCTATATCAATGTACACTCTTTTCATCTCTTAAGATTTCCCTCAGCCGCCTGGACAGTAATAGTCAATCCTGCAGCAGGGTGTATCAAAAGTCTGATGAAGAAGTCTTTTAAGGCTTTTATGAAAACTCTTGTCCTTAATGATCTTTTGCTCCCTAGCATTTCTGTATCACCTCAAATTTCTCCACAAAATTCTAATCCCTATATATACAAAGTATTTTCATCCTTAATATGTATTACCATCATTTCCTCACTAAACTCATATATGTGTGTGTGTGTGTGTGTGTGTGTATACACACATATGAGTTTATATGTATATGTATAGTGTTTGGACCTACTTACTCCCAGAATGTACAATGTCAAAAATGTAGATAAAAAATTTAAATTAGATAATATTATATTGGAGGGATGTTCAAGAAAACTATAACCTATACATATACACTAAAATTCTAAATAACCCAGTAAAGAGTTCATCTCAACACCTTCACATCTATTTTTTCTTAATAAATTCATTTCTCTAGCCAAAAAGATTCTTTTGTGAGTTTTGTAAGAATTTAGTTTTGCTTGGGTGGTGATGACACCTAAGCTTCCCAAAGTATTCCAGGCTCTAAAAACTGCAGGAACAAAACATACTGGAGACCATATGGAAACAAGTTCTGCAGAATTCTGTGTAGTTAGCATCTGCTTCTATCAAAATTGGTACAGAAATCGATAACCTTGGCTTTTTATTTCTCTTAGGCTAATGCTTAAAGAAGAGTTTAATCATAGAGTCCTATTAGAAAGTGTTTTTCCAAGGTCTTAATTGCTGAATTATTTTTAAATTTCAGTGATAACTCATGCTTAGTTCTAATTTAATTCAAGCTGGTGAACATCTTTTAAATGTCTAAGGCCACATTTTCCATGCCACAGTTTCAGTACAAACACCTGCTATTTTAAATATCAGTACTGTGGACTCATGTTTCCTTCTCCAATGTGAACTCAAAGACCAAGTATAACAGTAACTTCAGTAAACATTCTTAACCCTCAAAGCGAAAAGGAAACATACATTTGTGACCAGGGCTCTTTCCAAAGTCTCTCAAGACAACATGCAGGGCTGTATAGACTCTATTTTTTTACTCTAGAGTTCCCTGATCCTCAAACTCAAAAAAGTTATGGGGAAAAAAAGAGAAAAAGAAAAAGAAAAAAGCTATGGGCAGCCAACTCAATGCCACGCATTTTTCTGGGTGCTAGCGACAGTGAGGGTGAGGTCAATGCTCTTCAAGGAGCTTCACTGCATCTCACTAGTAATCTTAACTCATTCTTCTCTGACAGAAATATTCTTCGGGATCTCAATTTTTCCCATCTCAATGTTGAAAGACAAAATAAAATCTTTTTCACCATAATTTACCCTCTACTTCTCTTTGTAATTCATAATACTTTCTTTTAAATTCTTAGACATTTCCTATATTACTTAATAATATCAATTTTATGAATCTAAGATGCTGACATTATAAGAACACATCATCAGCCCTGGCTCATTTGGTTAGAGTGTCATGCTGATATGCCAAAGTTGTGGGCTAATCCCCAGTCAAGGCACGTACAAGAAATAACCAATGAATGCATAGAGAAGCAGAACAACAATTTAATCTCTCTCTCTCTCTGTTCTTCAATCTCTCTTCCCCTTCCTCTCACTCTCTAAAAGCAATAAATACAAATTTTTTTTAAAGCCACAACCAACATTATATTATGTACCACTAAGAGGGAAAAAAATACCACTGCCAATTAAATTATGTCACAATGCTTTTTTCACTTGTAATTTTATATTACAAAAAGAGCTCATTTAAACTTATTAGATATAAATGTATTATTATATATAACTGGGTGCATATAAAAAGAAATAAACAAATTACTTTTAATGTTTTATCACATTCAAATTTCAAATTACTGATTAATTCAGAATCATTAGGGTCCATAATTTTCTATATAAAACTGTCCTCTGTGTCATCAAGATTTTTGGTGAAACAGCATTTTTTAAATTGTGCTTCACTATTTTCTTTGGAATTCCCTTGCAAGCTGCCCATCATGTAGATATCAACATCTATATAGAGCAATATCCATATATAGGGAGATATATATATATAAATATAGAAGTTTTCATGCCCACATATAGGCAATAACAACTATATCACAACTGCTGTCTATATGATGGCAAGTCTATAACACATTTTGGCTTCACACATATTAAAATGTAAAAGGAAATGTGGCTCTCAGAAATGATGAAACAGGGCACACTAAAAAAATATAGATAATTTTTTTAAAAACATGCATTATAGCTACAAATTTTAAAAGAAAATTATTCCTAATTCTATTCACAAGTATCCACAAGGACAATGTTAGTCTTATGAAGGTAAGGGACAAATGTAAAGTGAATGCCAAACCTTTGTTAAAAACTGCCAACAAATGTGATCACTTTAATTCCTGAGGTAGAAACAAGAAATGTGTTCTCCTTCAAATGTTACCAGTGTCTACTGTTTATTCTGTCTGAGAAAAATGGCTCAAAAGTAAGACACAGAGATTTCAGACTGCCTACAGAATCAGCTATGCCAAGAACCTTAATTTAGCATCATAACATCCTAGAGCTGGTAAAGAATTTGTAGAATGTCTAGTTCCAAATATCCTCCTTTGCCACTGAGGAAGCCAAGGCCTACAGTCACAGAGACAGACGCTAGACCTCAAGCTTCCTGAACTTTGTGCCATGGCTCTTTCTACCACACACTGCCAGTCTTCTTGGGGAGTAATTCCAGCACTTAGAGAAGTAGTTAGTACCCCATTTTCCCAGTGTGATACTATTTGGTGTTAAAAGTACTGCTTTACTGTACATCTAAAACTAATACAGAACAATATTGAAAGTAAACTGTAATTGAAAAAAAATTCAAAGTAAATTTTTTTAGAAGAGCACTTACTGCAATTCGCTCCTCTGGGCTAGATTGAAAAGCTAAAAAGTGCCTTTAAAACATTCCCAAGGCAGAATTTGAAATGAACTAAGGATGTAAATATTTATATCCTTAGCTCATTTCAAATTCTAAGGACCTCTAGGAAATACAGAGCTAATAAGCAGGAATCAAAAATCTAAAAGAAAGGTCAGTAAACTAGTTTATGGGCAAAATTCCACCTGCAACCTGTTGTTGAAAATACAGTTTTGTTGGAACCCAGTCACGCCCGTTTGCTTCTGTATTGTCTGTGGCTGTTTTAAGCTATAACAGCAAGGTTGAGTAGTTACAATAGAGACCACAGGACCCATAAAGCCTGTAATATTTACCATCTGGCCTTTTACGGAAGAAGTTTGTTGTCTCCTTACCTGGAAGATAAGCTGTTAGGGACAGAGGCAGTCATAATAACAGGCAGCAGCTTCAAGCTCCAGTATAGATGGTATGGGCTGACTGTTGTAGAGAAAAGACCATTCCCTTTAGACATGCGTGTGACCCTAGTGCTCATTATCCTTATTTCATATTCATAAATCACCTCACAGGGTAGAACATTTACAAATATACATAAACAAACATGTACATTTTCAGAATAAGAAGGGTGGTTTTTATTTAGTTCTGTCATAACTAACCTTCTTGTCATACTTCAATTAAACGATACATTTCTTTAGCTACAAAGAATTTATCAGTTGGTGTTTTGATTCGTTTTCATGTTTCCCAAAATCCTTGACCAGTGTATTTGAGCTCTGGCTTCAAAACTTTCGACATTCCCACTTCTGGATCATCCAAAAACAGTAATTTGCCCTCTGTTTTGGTTCTGAAATAAAATTCTTATCTGACAGACAAGGATCCTTTCAAATAGCAACCCTCCATCATCAAAAATAAGCTACATAAATGGTATTAATAAAAATAGTATAAATTAAAAATACAGCTTCTATTTTTATCCAGTGAGTTAATGAATATGTATGGCATGTCTTTAGAATGTAATCCTGTCGCCACCAGGAGCTGAGACCTTTGGAAAAACTGTGCTCCTCATTTAGTACAAAAATACCCACTTAGGCTAAGCAAATCCAGGGAATGCCTTCATGGTGAAAACTCAAGGACTTCCTTAGCAGTAGCAATAAAAATGAATAAAAAATGTAGCTCACAAAAGAGGAATCACTAGATTTATTTTTAAATTGATTTTGTGATTTTAGGTAAAAAGTAAAGATTGTTCTTTCGAAAATTTTATGACAGCTATAAAATTAGGATTTGGGGAATGGCACAACCTCCCAAATGATGTGGTAACCTACTAGATGGAAAATATATTCTGAAATGGATGCTTCTTGAATTGTAAAATCTCCCAATGCCTTTAAGTGCAACCTGCTATTATTGTACAGGCAGCCCCTACAAGAATAGAAGCATTCTTTTTTCATTGTTGTTCAGTTACAGTTGTCCCAATTTTTCCCTCATTGCTCTCCCCTGCCCTTTCCACCGTGAGCTCCCACAGTCAATCCCCACCCTGTTGTCCATGTCCATGGGCCCTTTATATACGTTCCTTGGCTAGATCATTCCCCTTTTTTATCCCATTATCCCCCGACCCATCCCCTCTGGTCACTGTGAGTTTATTCCTTATTTCCATGTCTCTGCTTCTATTTTGCTTATTTTGTTCATTAGTTTCCACTTATAGGTAAGATCATATGCCACCTGTCTTTCACTGCCTGATTTATTTCACTTCGCATAATATTCTCCAGTTCCATCCATGCTGTCTCAAAGGATAGGAGTTCCTTCTTTCTTTCTGCTGTGTAGCATTCCATTGTGTATACATACACCAGTTTTTTGATCCACTCATTTACTGATGGGCACTTAGGCTGTTTCCAGCACTTGGTTATTATAAATAACACTGCTATGAACACTGGGGTGCATAGGTTATTTGAATTGGTGTTTCAGGATTCTTAGGGTATAATCCCTGCAGTGGGATCGTTGGGTCAAAAGGCAGTTCCATTTTTAGTGTTTTGAGAAAATTCCATACTGTTTTCCACAGTTGCTGCACCAGTCTGCATTCCCACCAACAGTGTACTAGAGTTCCCTTTTCTCCACATCCTCACTGGCACTTGTCGTTTGTTGATTTGTTAATGATGGTCATTCTGGCTAGTGTGAGGTGATATCTCATTGTGGTTTTAATTTGAATCTCTCTGATGGCTAGTGATGTTGAGCATCCTTTCATATGTCTCTGGGCCTTCTGTATGCCCTCCTCGGAGAAATGTCTGTTTAGGTCCTTTGCCCATTTTTTAATTAGACAGCTTGTCTTCCTGGTGTTGAGTAGTATGAGTTCTTTATATATTTTGGAGGTCAAACCCCTATCTGAGGTATCATTGGCAAATGTGTTTTCCCATATGGTTGGTTCACTTTTCATTTTACTGATGTTTTCTTTAGCTGTGCAGAAGCTTTTCTGAAATGTAATTAATTAAATGAGTCCCTCAACCATACTTTTAAAAAAATATTCTGAACTGTAATTGATTCTACAGAGTTTCCAACAGAGAGCTTTATGTGTGCTAACAGGGCGTTGGCCAGCAAATGTCCCCAACAATTTTGCCGGGGCAAGTAAACCTAAGAGAGAGTCTGGCAGCCATCCCCACTGATGCTCTCCTCAGCCTGCAAGAGCACCTTTAAATGCCGCGGTTGGTGAAAATGGGCCTTTAGGTACTCCCACTTAACAATCCCTCATTTTCCTCCCAGCTTGATTTATCACATTTTGGTTTGTTTGCTCTCAATCCAAACTAAAATAAACTCATTGAGGACTAAGAAGGAAAAATAAAAGATCTGGGGATGCCGAGAGTATAAGAGAAACAAATGTGACATTGGAACATTGGACAAAACTTGCAATAGAGGTACAGGAAAAAAAGAGAGAGAGAGAGAGAAACTGATTTACTTGAATAAAAGTAGGATCCAAAAAGTAAGAAGCCGGGTGGACGGGGAGAAGAGTGGGTGGGGAACAGAGGAATCAGGGCAAATAAAATGCCCAGATGGAACAGGACTCCTAGCTGTTAGTGCTTATGAACATTGCAATGATTTAATGATCTCCTTGGGAGAGTTTTAAAATGTTTTCTTTCTGGAAATGTTTACGTAAAAGGTAAGTTGTTGCAGGGTAGTAATTTAGTTGACATCCCTAGATGTCCTTCCAACCCTGATTCTGTGATTTTGTAACTTAAGAATGACTAAGATGATGCCAAAAAAGAAAAAGAATTCATGCTTATGTTAAGCATACCCACAAGATTTATGGTCTGCCTCAGAACTTGATTCCAGGGTAACATGGAGTGAATTTCAAATGCATCGTTCTCTGCTGGTAATCATTTGTTTAAAGTGCTAAGAGTGACTCAATACAATTGTGTAACAATATTCAATCTATACACATCATTGCCCTTCTGGCTCCCTTTGTATTTTAAATCCTATTTTCTTAATCTCCAAATCGAATGTGTCTAATCAGCTTTCCAATAGTCTTCGTTAACATACCACAATTTCTGCCCAGACCAGCATGGTTCAGTGGGTTGGGTGTCGTCCTGCAAGGTGAAAGGTCACTGGTTCAATTCCTGGTCAGGACACATGCCCCCCACTGAGGGAATACAGGAGGCAGCCAATTGATGTATCTCTTGCACATCGATGTTTCTCTCTCTCCCTCCCTCCCTTCCCCTCTCTCTAAAAATGAATAAATAAAATCTTTAAAAAAAAGAAATCACAATTTCTGCAGACTCTACTAGATTATTTCCATATTCTTAATTATAGGGCCTACATAAGTTAAACCAGCTCAAGAACTTAATGTTTTTCAAATTTCACAAAATGTTGCCTCCACTCTCATGCAACTTTATTTTACATGATGAGGTTTGCGTTCCTGAGAAACAGCAGCTTAGTTATGCTTCATCTCCACGTGTCGTAAGGGGTTAAATTTGGGGAATGAAAGGAGAGTGTATTGCGCATGTTCTCTCATGTACCTGTATATTCAATAATATATGTATCTATTTTCCTTTAGATTTGTTACACACACGCACACATACACTCTAATGTTCACGTTAATTTTCCACCATGCGCTTGAACGCCAGACTAACAACAACGAAGCTTCAAGGTGGAAGCATTCTTCCAAATTTTGGTCTGTATTCCTCACTAATTTTCAGGTCCATTTTATCATGGGTAACATTGTGTTCTGAAGGCCCATGTTCAATTACACATGATGTCCAATTACACATGGTGTTCAATAGCTTTGCGGTATTCAAATTTGGCTGATATTTTCACCAGGATTATATTCAGACTATTTCCCACTATCATTTTAAATGAGTATTGTTTTTTACCTACTCTGAATGATACTCAACGACCCATTCATTATTTCTTTGGACACCTCTGCTATTTCCTGTTCCCTTTTTCCTTTTACTCCAGTAATTACTTGCTTTCAGTTCTTTTTATAGGCCAACTCATTCATCACATATATTCAGTATTTTCTCCTAATTTTCACTCTAAGTAATGTCTGACATCTCGCCAATATCCTATTGGGTCCCACCATTTCTGCATTTATTTGAATGCTAATTATTTTAGTCTTGAGCATTTTGGAAGAATTAATGAGTATATGGAAAAACTGGTGGCCCTAAAATTTTAAAGTCGGCTATATCATCAACTTTCAAAAAAGGTCCTTCTAGGAGGGAAGGCGATTATTATTCTCGTAACATCTTTAATTTTTAAAAAACAGACCTATTTTCTCTGGCATAGCTAGGATTCGTGGATTTAAAGCAAATTTAGGAAATGTCAAGAATACTTTAAGATATTATTTATCAGTATGCTGTTTTAATTTTACACAAGAGAAAACAATAAATAGATTAATTTCATTAATTAAATGGAAGACAGAGGAGAAGAAAAAAAATACACACAGTTTGAGAACAATAAACTTTGGATTTTTATCTTGGGTATGCAATGGAGCCAATCAAGACATTCACAAAGACACAACTTCACCAATTTATGGATTCTCTGAAAAATAGGACGAGTTTTGCAGTGAAGTGCATGCAACCAGCTGTTTCTGTGTAATGGCTGCCTGTGAACATTGTTCGGCACTTCCATCTTAGGCTCTCCGTGTAGCATTTCTCTTATGAGAATTTCTCAACTCCCTCCAGCTTGATCAAACTCAGCTCCCGAACCAGGATGGCAATCCGAGCAGCAGTGCCCTCTCACACAGCGTTATGAATGGAAAACTGCTTAGAAACAATGGCTTTGTGTTAGCGTTTCAGTATGTGAATACACACAGCGAAGCTGGACAAAAAGCTTAAGGATCTACTCTCTTGGGTCATTTTGATGTCACCCTATTAGTCTTTGAGACCCTTCTTGCTCTGGCACAAGATGTAATCAAATCATCTTGTACTTTCCCTGCCCAGACCTGGATTCAGCCATTTTTCTAGGGACCTTTCATTCTTTCTGTTGGGGAATGTATTTAGAAAACAAATTCTGAGCACTAGGCGGGATCATTGCTGTAAGGGTCTTATTATTTCTAGGCCTTTCCAATGTATAGAGCAAGAAAATACACCTATGCTTTCAAGTCGAAAGCAACACAGCCAGGTCAATGAAAGATTTATTGCGAAGCTAATGAGTTTTTTCTATGGCTCTCTACAGACTTTTGTAATATTTCTCATTTTCCTTAAAGAGATCCCCCCAAATTGTATTAACTTCAAGTCTCACAAAAATTCTATCTATCCCTGGACCCCATACCCCAAGGCACAGGACCTTCTTCATATCCCGCAGTACCATTTTTAAAAATCTGCATTCTTCTACAGTGAAAACCCTGATTTCCCAAAAGGTCACTATACTAACTCCTTTGTTTCATCTTCTCCTGTACACAAAATAGTTTGAGTTACACTATCAGTAGCAATGCTTACAGCAAACCTGCTAAGTTTAGGCTTTTATTGCCATTCTGCCCTCAGAACATATTCCACAAACATTTGTTTAAAGTTAGTTGAATTAAATTTTTACTTCGTGTGATTGTGTTATCAGTTTGATAACGTATTATGTTAATTTATCCATGTATGTTTGATTTTAGGTTGTTTCCTTCTTATTTCATGGAAGTAAAACATTTACATGACTCAAAACTCAAAATAATAAAGCCACAGCTTCCTTCCTATCTTTATTTCCTCCATCTGCTCCTACCCATCCCCGGCCTCTGCCAGGATGTCACATCATCCCCGACTGCTACGAGGGATGGCAGCTGTGCTCCCTATCTTTCCTTGTCACACTTAACTTGCTGTAGTGTCTTTAACCCTACCATCATTACGTGACATAATCACATATTGTCCATTACCTGTCTGCTTCAACTAGAATGTAAACTCCATGAGAATACTCTGCTTCATCCACCACTACAATCCAAGCACCTAAAATAATTCCATGCACAGTGGGTACTCAATACATATGTTTTATGAATTTTGTTTATAACATTTTTATTTTGTACAAATGGGAGCCATCCTATAAAGACTGTTTCAAGTCTTGGCTTTTTCATACAGTGCTTCCTGATCATCTCATAAATTGCCCCCTTATTTTTGAATGGCTACATAATAGTCCATGGTAATTAGTTTATTTAGCCTGTTCTTTATTGAATGGCATCTAGGTTGTTTCCAGGTTTTTGCTTCTACAGACCCGACTATAATGAACATCCTTTTACATATAGTCGAGATAATTTTTATATTTAACATATTTTAAATATTAATATTCAACAAAAATCAGTATATAATGAAGAAAAAAGAAAATCTAGATGTATTTTAAAGAATAAATGTTACTTCAAAGACATGTCTTACTTATGGTAGCCCTAGATATGGCTCTAGATTTATGGAGGCACATATTTGTTTCACACACTCTAAAATTCTAAATGATACTATATGTGGGTGCAAATGCTTGAGAAGAACAGAATGAAGTTATTTCTGCAGTTCCATGTTCAACACCAATACTCCATGGTACCATATGCTCTTTCGGCTCTGTAGAACACACCAGGCTTCTTTTTATCTGATTTTTTAAAGATATTAATTCATTAAATGATAAAAATATTTTAAAATAATTAGAGCATTTACATATATGGGGAATATTAAGTTTCTTTTATTACTCAGGTGTTTTACAGCAAAAAATACAGTAATATATAACATAATAGTGGGTTTTTTTTAATCTGAGAAAAGCGCAAGTTGTATGTATGTATAAAGTAAATGTTCAAAATGTTAATAATTGGAAATCTAGGAGAAAGTATTCAGCTATTCTTTAAAAAAAAGGGCGGTGGATAATGAAGGTGAATCTGCAAAGCAAGGAGCATGTACCGCACGTGGCGAGAGAGGCAGGCATCTCCTCCTCCCCCCTCCTTTCTTTTTCTCACCCCTACATTCCCTCCAAGGAAATAAATTACAGTAAATTGCCTCCTCTGACAAAAGCAAACATAACCCCACATACAGTTTGCTATGAGCAATGCATTCTAAAGAACTATTTCATTTGAAAATACAAAATGTTACATTTTGGGATTTCCTGGGAAGTGGAGTTGACTTTTGGTATCAATTCAAACTTTATATAAATACTATAATAGCTGATTATTTTACATTTATTTGATGGGCAAACTGAAACACTATCCTAATTAAAAGCAGTCCCTATTGAAATGCATACTGAATACGCGCTAGTAATAACTTTAACAAGACATTAGCATTTACTCCAAAGTCCAAGGGTGATTTAGGTAATGTTACATATTATACATTCCAGGAAAGTGTCAAATTAAACTAAGCAGGGCTGGCCTCGGGCGAAACTCTAACTCAGGCAAGTTTATTCTTTATTCCCAGGCTTCTCACTTTTAGATGATTCCCACAGCTCCTGGGTTGCCATCTAAAGCAGGTGTTATTTATTCATTTAATTCATTCCTCCTCACCTCTGAAAACTTCACTCTGCCATGTACGTGTGCTACTAACCCCCCTGCTCCCTGACTCCCACAGCATCGCACAGAAATTTACTTTTTTTAATCCCTTTCCTTCATGGTCCACAGTATGTACTAGCTAACACTATAAATCATCCCTGCTTAGCACGCTAATTTAGAAGAGCTAGATGACCGCCCCATACAAGTGTTAATGGAGGACGAAACCATGACTTTGGTCTAACCCTCAGTTATATCAAAGTTATTCCTTACCTTCCTCCACAACCGACAGCCCTGTGCCCAGCTTCTTCTCACATGCATCACTTTATAATGTAATCATTTCTCTACATCTTTATGTCATCCAAATTAGACCAAGTTTCTTAAGGGCAGGTATTATATCTTGAACACTTTTGTATCCCAACATGTGGCCTGGTACTTAACGCATTATAAACACTTACTAAAAGACTATTGAACTGAATTATCAAATTGAAAACAATTTGCAGGCATATGTTATTTTATTGTTCTTTGATTTATTATGCTTCACAGGTGTTTGGTTTTTGCTGTTGTTTTCATTTTGTTTGTTCTTTAAAAAAAACATAAACAAAAAAAACTTCATCAACAAGACCCTCCATGAGCAAACAGATTACAAATCACTTTGTTGTTATCTCACTTAATTACAGTGGTCTGGAACTGAACACATAATATCCAAGATATGCCTGTATTTCTGAAAACACTTCAGCCCCGAAACAGGCACTTCATATCAGAGAGAATTCTTTGTTTTGGAAAAGACCAAACTAATAAGAGAAATAATGGGTAGGGAGGCCAAACAGCAGAAGCCTTTCCCAGTTTCAAAACAGCCTTCTAGTTGAGACAAGGGTAGCTTTACAGGAGAAGCATGCTTAGTACCCAACCTTAAGACAGTCCAAGAACAACATAAGCAGTGAAATGTCAGACATTTCTTGTAGCAATATTTTTTTGATATATTGTTTCAGGCAAGGGAAACAAAAGAAAAAATAATCAAATGGGACTACAGCAAACTAAAAGTTTTTGCACAGCAAAACTGAAATAACCCACTGAATGGGAGAACATATTTGCCAATGATACATCTGACAAGGGGTTAATATTTAAAATTTATAAAGAACTTATAAAACTCAACACCAAAAATCCAAACAATTCAATTGAGAAAATGGGCAGAGGACCTGAATAGATGCTTCTCTAAAGAGGACATACAGATGGCCAATAGACCTGTGAAAAGATGCTCAACATCACTAATCAGAGAAATGTAAATTAAAACCACAATGAGATATCACCTCGCACCTGTCAGAATGACTATCTTCAATAAATCAACAAACAAGTGTTTGCAAGAATATGGAGAAAAAGGAACCCTGTTGGTGGGAATGCAGATTGGTGCAGCCACTTTGGAAAGCAGTATCGAGTTACCTCAAAAAATTAAAAATGGAACTGCCTTATGACCCAGTGATTCCACTTCTGGGACTATATCCAAAGAAACCTGAAACACTGATTCAAAAGACTATACGCACTTCTATGTTCATTGCAGTGTTACGTACAATAGCCAAGATTTGGAATCAACCCAAGTGTCCATCAATACACGTATGGATAAAAAAGCCATGGTACATTTATACAATGGAATACTATTCGGACTCAGAAAAAAAAGAAAAAGGACCTCGTGCATTTTACAACATCGTGGATGGACCTGGAAAGCATTATGCTAAGTGAAATAAACCAGCCAGAGAAAGACAAAGACCATATAATCTCACTCACATGTGGAATCTAATGAACCAACAAACAAAATAGAAACAGTCTTATAGATACAGAGCACAGGCGGACAGCTGTCAGAAGGGAAGGGGTGTTCAGGGGTGGGTGAAAAAAGTAAAGGGATTCAGCAAAAAAATTAATAATAAATAAAATCTCATAGACACATACAGCATTGTGAGTGCCAGAGAGAAAGAGGGTGGGGGAGGTAGATAAGGGTAAAGGGGGGATAAGTGGTGATGGCAAGAGACTTGACTAGACTGGTGAACACACAATCAATATACAGATGATGTATTATAGACTTGTACACCTGAAGCCTATATAATTTTATTAACCAATGTCACCCCAACAAATTCAATAAAAAAGAAAGAAAGAAACAATCTGTTTCAAAACAAACAGATCTGGGGCAATTTACTGTTGAGGCTTTACTTTTAATGAGGTGATTCTTCTTATTAAACTCAGGTAACAAAAAATAAACTTTACAGAAAAATGTTTTAATAAGAAAGGTATAATGTATTATATATGATCACCAATTTCCTCCTGGAACTTAAAGCCTTCATCTATTCAATATCCTGGTTCTACAAAAAGCAACAATGCCTTTAGAAAATGAAGGAAAAGGAAGAAACTTTGTTATGAGGCAAACCACAATGATGGTTGACATCTACAGTACATTGCAGTGGGGTCGAAATTCTATCACTTTCAGCGATGGAAAATGACTTACTATAGTTCTCTAGACCTGATAGATTTTACAAAAGGTCACTGGAGTGAAGGCAGAGGACATGAACTCTAGAGCCAGTATCAGCATCTTCTGTTGCCCTGAGCAAGAGACTTGACTTACCTTTACCTCTGATTCTCATGTTATTTCAAGGTTCTTTTAAGGTATATCATTAAATGTTCCATGTTTGATTTGTCCTCTTTGAAAATAAAAAAATGATGTGGCAAATTTCCTCAAAAACTTTATCATCATGTACAAATTTGGAGTAAGTCCAGTACTACACTGTCCAGATCTGGCTCCCGGGACCAAGGCTGAGATCTCGCAGCTTCATTCTCGCAATTTTATGCTCTCCTGGAGCTGGGGTGAATGCTGGCTGCAGAAGGTTTGCAGCTGAGTCCCTCTCCAGCAATTGCCCTCAGGTGCTAGGAGTTCACTGGCTACAAACCCTTCTTCCCAAGAGTTTGCACCCAGCTACTGATGACTGCAGACCAGCAAAGGTTCGTTCAGTCTGCTTGCCTCAATCTGGGACAACTCTAAAAGTCCCCTTCAGGTCTAGAGCAACTCAAGGGCTCTAATGAAACCTAATGCAACTGCAATAGAGTGCAGCTTCTCCCCCAGCTTAATCCTGCTTCTCTCACTTCCTTTCAGGTACTGTATCATGTCCAGGAGCATTCCCCAATATCCTGCTGCAAGCACACCTTCCTTGCAAGTCTGCGTCCTGGGGAAGCCAAAAGCAGATCGTTGGCACTACAAGTGGTCCCAGAAAGCAAATTATAACATGGAATTCGGGGAAGCTGATAATGAGGATCCTCTTATTGGTCATAGCTGGGATATTTATCATTCTCGGCATGCTGCAGTGGTGCAATTACTAAAACTTTTACCTGTGGTAAATTGAAACAAGACATCAGTGCATCAGAAAGCACCAGCAGGTAGTGTCTTAGGTATTTGAGAGGCTTTGAAGGAACAGCAGTTATAAGAACTATAGAGTCAGACAGCATTTGCTGGCTACTACTAATGCACTGTAAAAATTCAGTGGCACTCTGAGAGAGATTAATCTTAAGTTTAAGGTGAAATGTGAAAGTCAGAGGGCCTCCTTGGAAAGCATATAAAAAGATTCTCATCTACTGCAGACAGAGGAAGGAAAAAGCTTCAGATCAGCCCCTGCAGTGAATTGTAGGGAAAGCAGAGTCCAGCTAAGAAGACCTGAATTCTCAGCCCCAGCAGGCATGCTACTCAAGGGGAGACTTGGAATGAGGACGGTCTGGGCTAGGACACTTGAGAATCTTGACCCCTCAGATCCTACTCAACTCTCTAGCCCTGCAGAAGTGGCTAACTCTCCTCAAAGCTCATTACCCTGACCTTGCATGAAGCCTTGATAGAGAATACACACCCTCTCAGATTCCCCCCCACCCCACTAACCCTCACTACAAGACTAATAACTAGGGTCAAATCACAGCATAACTAGGCCAGGAAAGGTCTTGGCCTCCCAGGGGAGAAGAGGGCTGTCGAAGCTGCTGCGAGCCCTGGTGAGCATGACTCGGCAGGAGCCAGGAGAGTGTGCACAGGGATGGGTCCTGAGGGTGCTGGATCAAAGAGTATGGAGCATGAAGTCCGATAACAGAGTTTATCAAGCTTATCAGCGTGGGGATGAGGCTGCATAGGAATAACCCTGGACTCCATCTTGACTGAGGAACATTGTCATGGAGGCTTGACTATGACTGCTTGCTTTCAGTAAAATTCCATAGTTGAAATGAACCTACCCACATCCTTAAAGGAAAGAATGTACCATGATAACATCCTTCCTTAACATCAAGTTCTGCAAATTAGGTTTAATATGGTCAAATAAATGGCAACCAGAATGTTTGTGCAAGTATTATTTTATAGGGTCTTGGAGTGGTCCTCTGATCATGGAAAACATTTTGTGTCTACCCCGGGATCAGTCACCTCCAGGTGATGGTGGGACAACTGACCTCATGCTCATTCCAAAGCCCTAACCTCACCCCGAGGCCCCTACATAAGCCATCCACAAGAGCTCCTCAGGGAGCTTGACTTCTCTTTTCTGGTTGACTCCCATGAGCACAAGCTCTTTTCAGTAAACTGCCTGATCTTGTACTGAGTTCAGTGTTGATTTCTATGACATTGAGACTGAAGAACCTCGCATTCAGGGACCAGTAACAGGGACACTCTCCTGTGACACAAGATTTAATAATCTGACGAGTACCCTGGGAGGCCGTGCTAGCGCACCACGAGGCCAGCTCTAAGAAGCCTGGAAAAAGCGATGACTCACACTAAGGAAACTAGAAATGTCAGAACACTTGTGATGGGGAAAAGGGTTCAAGATGACCAGGGAAGGTAACATGACAGGGAGGACATTCTATTAGGCAGGGGAAAATAAAGCGTTATTCACTGGCCAACTGTGCTCCACAAATGGGTGTGAAGGGCAACACCCTTTACTGAAGCAGCGGGGAATGTGCTGGTGAGAGAAGCACCAGAAACGGTGGGAAACTTATTAGTGGCTATTCTTTCTCAGGCATGGATAATTCTAGGAGACTGTAACGTACTGGCCTACTGAATAGTAAGAGGAATTTTGCCATCTTAAAAGAAGAAAAGCCAGGTTGCGATACTTCAGAAACAAGGGGTGTGCAATTATCCAAATGAAAAGCAAGGTAGAGTTGTAAATTTACCTTATTGGGTTTACCTTATTGGGTTTTAAAGATTATTCTGAATCTTTATTCGGGGATGCAATTAAATTCCTTTGAAATGGTTTGATTTTTGTAAAGATTTCTTTTAAACTTTGTTAGGAGGGACCAAAGCAGCTTTTAGTTTAAAGCTCAACTTTGCCTCACTAATAAGGCAACAAATACCCTCCGTGTCCGGTGACCCCCCACCCCCACTTGGCTGTCGGGAATTCTAACAATTCCTCTCCTTCTTCGTGCTCGGGCAGCTGTTTTGACTGCTCCCTTTTGGCGGCTCTTTCCCCAGCTTTGAGTCGTCAGCCGAAGATCAGGGCGCTCTCGCAGATGCCTGGAGCGCTCCGCGTGTGCGCCTGTGTGCAGATCTCTCCTCTGCGGTATTCCTCCCGGAAGACTTTAATCATGCTGGCCCTCCCAAACACTCAACTCTGTCTCCTCAGCTCGACACATTTACAAGTGAAAACAGGAAACTGTGTTAAGAAAATGCAGCAAGATGGTCAAATTGACCAAGTTTAGGCATTGACTCAGGCAGATCTGTGAGAATTTTCTCATTACTAGTTGCTGTGTTACCCTTTCCCAGAAATCTCAGAGATATCTGAAATACAGAATAGGTACGCCTTCCAGGAAGCTTTATTAAGACATTTAATTAGCAGAAACTACTATAAAACGTATTCATATAACCATTAAGATTTCTTGGGTTATTTCAATCTGCAAAACTCAATACTCTTACACCCCAGATAAATTACTAATGTCTGAGCCCCGACATTCTTCCTGTGGCCTCAATATTGCATGTCTGTGTAGTAAACAAAGATGGAATTCCTGGTCAACCAATGCCCCTATCTCCAGGGAACTTGTTGCTCACCCATAGTGGTGGAACCCTACAATCACGTCAGAATCACATGTGCTTGTACCCCAAGGGGTAGAGATACAAGACAAGATAAGGCCAGAAAATCCCCTGCCTAACAGAAATTTGGGATGTGACATAGAGATACCAGTTAATGTCTTAGGTACGTGAACTGAAGTGATCTTTACAACTACCTGCAGCTGTCATGTGAAAAAGCCGGGAAAGCTATCTAGGCAAGATGCAAAGAGAAACCGACAACTTGGGAAAGAGTAAACAAGGTTATTGATAGCTTTCCAACTTTTGGTAATTTCCTTATGTGAAACACATCTATGTTTCCTGACATAGAGTTCTAGTAAGAAACCATTTTAATAAATTCTCCTTTTTCTACTTAAACTAGTATAACGCTTAAATTGACCTAGTATGCCTTGTGGGGTATAATCAAAATGCATCTTCATTTGTTTCCCATTGTCCCTTTAAAATTTATGCAATGAAGGAAAATTTACGTTTGCCCTCAGATGAATTCTTTCTCTAGTAAGTCCTATAAGTTTTTGTTCTCATCTAAAGTATAAAATGTCCTCCAGTGCCTAAAATCCCCCCCCCCAAAAAAACCTATCTCAGTTCTTTCATTTAAATTATCCATGTCTCCATAATAACCCAGATTCAGCCTCTCCCTGAGGCTACCACTAAAAGTTAGGCACTTGTAAAAGGAAAGGGAGAGAAGCAAAGCGGGCACATCATCTTCTCTACTAACCATGTCTCCTCCCCTGCTATAGCTATAGTTCCTGACATCCCCAGGGTTGAATCAGCAGGGTTGAAGGGGCATGGGGTCCAAAGCAGTCACATACGGTGGGGATGGGTTTTATTTGGCAATGGGTGCCTGCAAGTGACAAAGGCACTGATGCTGACCTTTCTCAGCAGAACCCTTGTGAGCTTCCCGGAGAAATATTACTAATATTTCATGTGCTGAGTTCCTCTGGCTGCCTTTCCTGTAATGGGACAAGTACACATACTCTTCTGGTAGCCCTTTCCTCTCCCCAGCGCCCCGCCCGGATTCCCAGGTAATCCATGCCACACAAAATTCCCCCTTGAGGGCTGTCTTGGGCAGAATCGCAAATGGCTCCCTCAGCCCTGTCTTTCCTGTGAGGTCCACCCTTGGTGCACAGGAGGCATGCATTCTTTGCGCAGGTGCCTCTGGGCATGGGTTGCTTCAAACAGTCCTCAGTTCTCTTTCTGCACCCTGCTGCCACCTACTGAGAGCAGAAGCCTCTTTCCTAGACCAGCAGATACATCTTACGTTTTTTCTGAGTTACCCTACTGGGATGTGCCACCCTAACCTCTTTCTCAAGGAGAATTGGGAATCAAGCCAAAAGTTCCCTTCTCTTTTTTTTTTTTCCCCTTCTATATGATTGACCTGGGTCATAGTCCCCAAGAGGGGTCCAAGGGTTTAAAATATATTTGCCCACTTACTTTGAATTTTTTCATTTCAATATAGCACCTTTCCTTTATGTGAAACATCCACTGCATCTTGTTACCATGGTCAAGAGTTAAATTTTATCACATAACATTAATATTAGTTAGTGTCTGTTATTATCCCTCCCACTCCTGACAAAGAGCATTAATGAAGTACTCCTTCAGTATTCACAGTAAATACCTGCATCATTGGCTTTATGAACCTATAGGTGAATCTCACAATTGAATGATTGTGAAGGTTCATGCAATGTGACAATTTGCTGAGTCAAGGATTTAGCTAACAAATGAGCTAGCAAACCATTCAACATCCTTCTCCATACGTGATCTTGATTTCCCTTACCCTTAGTGGAATAGAAAATAACTCTTGTGAAATGCTTTCAGAAAAAGATCATTCCTATTTAGAAAATAGAAATCAAAGACTAGAGTATAGAATATGACTGTGGCTTAAATCCATGGCCTTTAAACCACCAGATCCTCCATTCATTGAATAAATATTAACTGAGCACCTATAGCCTGTGCAAGCCTCTGGATGGGTATAAGAATAGATGCTGAATAAAAGAGCTATGAATCCTGCTCTTTTGAAGCCTATCTATATTTGGTCTGGCTAGAAACAAAAGCAAAAAGAGATTCATGAAATTGTTCCCACCAATGCCCTACTTACTCGCGAAGGGAGAAAGAAAACTGTGAGGAAAGGTAAAATCTGCTTAATTTACAATATGAAAAGATGCACAGGAAAGATGTGCCTTGAGTCAAAAATGGGACTCTTTAGAAAGGCCGGTGCCTGTACAAGCTCTTTTCATGAGGCAAACAAATGAACTCACCTATAACAGGATAATGGTAAAGACAGGTTAAGGAATATTTTTGCTGTGTATAACATAAAGTTAACAGGAAAAATAGAGTAAGTTAACCACATTTCTGCAGAACTGCTGTCTCCCAATCTGAAGAAATTAATGAAGGATCGGGGTTGCGGCTGGGAACAAGTAACTACTCAGGGTCCTTGGGAGGAAAATGCCTTCTCAAACACAAGCACAGGTACACGCACATGCACATGCACACACACATGCACACACACACCACTTGTACTATAGCAAAAGCTCTCCTTGTCCATCAGTGTTGCTTTTTTTTTATCTTGTGCATTCAAGGAGGTTGAGAGTTAATATTACAATAACAATGAACTATAAGACACTGTAGGACTTACTTTGCACAGGAATCTAATCTTAAACTTCATGAACTATCTTATTCCTTTATTTTGGGGTTAAACATTTCATTTACATTTTGTTTTATTAGAGAGATATATACGGCATGGCGATTCTGAAGAATTATCCCGAAGATTATCAAGAGACCTAACAGTTACCTATACGTATTGCCAGTAGGTACCAGTTTCTTCCAATGCTGGTACGTAGGGGCAGTCAGACAAACTTCTTAAGTCATGAATATTTAGTAACTTAGTTTAAAAAGACTTTACCAAAAATGAATGCTGGCAACCTGCATTAATTTTTCTGAGTACTTTGCATGCACCTGCCAAGGCCTACTATGATTAAATACTAATTGGTTATTTCTTCCTAGGTTGTGAAAACCTGAGCAGTGCCTTGAGGGACAACTCCGCAGTAGGACTAAATTATAACCCAGCCCAGGACACTCTGGAGGCCAAAAGAGGGAGCTGTTAATAAATATGAAAAAAAAAAGAGTTTAAACTAGCCAACAGCAATTTATGATCATTCTAGCTGAGTTTTCAATCAGGCTACCTGAATGCAGAATCTATATTTGCTTCTCTTGAACTGCAGAATAAAAATGCAACTCCATAGAAGAGAGGAAAGATGTCCAAATGTGAGGACACATACAATGTGTGGAGACTCACAGCTGAACCGTGTGTATCCTCAACTGCTGAAACTGCTAAATGTGGTAGCAACGGAAGAGACGAAAGAGATTTAATCTGACACTCCCAGCCCACACACTGGGTCCATATCCCCCAGATACAAGTGGATAACTCACAGGCTCCCTCAGTTAATAACTAGAGTGTTCAGGGGCTACTGCACCAACTTATGAAACATGCAATCCCATAATAGAAACAACCGGACCATGTGGGACCAATAACAGAATCTGCAAGAACAAGTTTTGCCTTCTAGAAATTGTGACTTTAGGGGATTGTATTGGGGGAATTTAGACTAGTGTAACTTGCCAATTACTTATCCTTAAATACAATTTATTTTCTACGTTAATACCTACACTATAGAACCCTTTGAGTCACCAGAGCTCTGAAATTAGGATTATTAACTTAACCCAAGGTTATCCCTCTGATATATCCTGCAGGATCTTAGATCATCTCCCAAACCCAGAATGCTATAGATAACTGCAACTTTCTAATAAATGACCTATCAGAATTATAGTATTATGCCAAGAGTATCAGTGTTTACTCCTGGGATAGAGAGATACAGCTGTATTGAATAAATTACTTCTAAAGATTATCTATGCTACTGATCCCATATTGATACAGAAAATCACAAATTTATAATACATATTTTTCTCCTCTTTTATTTGTTTGTTCATTCATTCATTTATTCAACCAATATTTGTGGCTATTACACACTAGGCATTGTGCTTGGTTGTAAGGACAAATGGTGAATAAGCCACAGTGTGGCTTCTGCTTTTACAAAGCTTTCCACCTAATGAACGAGACAGATCACAAGCAAGTAAACTAGCTTACAGGTGCAAGGCTATGGCCTGAGTGACTAGAAGGTAAAATTGGGACATGTTTAGATGGAGTGGTCAAAGGAGGTCCTTGGAGGAATTGAAATTTAAGTCAAGACCTGAAGGGAAAGTTTCCACTTGCTCCAGTCCTTGTTACTGCCCTTAGATTTTCTCTTTTTTGTTCATTTCTTCATACATTTAATATTGTGCTGTACCCTCTTTGCACTCATTTTCTTTCTCATCCACATTTATTCTACATGCTTACTCCTTATCTTGGTCAACTTTGTATGTGGCCGCTAGGCAAAATTCTTAAAGAAATCCACCGTTTTCTCTGGAAGATAGAAATTTAAGTCAAATCTTTATTCATCACTAATTTCATGTTCATAAGTGGGTCATATTATACTAGAAAATACTGTTTAAGATATAAAACAAGGGTTAGAACATATTCTGTAACCTTTTATTTGAAATTTCTTATATGATCAGAATTGCTTTTGACAGAAAATAAAATAATTGAATCAGTTGGTGAGGCTACTTGTCTCATGAACAAAACCTGGGTTACTTTTCTTCTTCCCTTCTGGCTCAAAATTGTTATGGCAGACCCCTGAAGATTGGCAAAGCATCTGCAATGTTGGACGTAGGCATAAGAAGTTATTTCTAATCATTTTTTGTAACCAATTCAACAAATTCATTAAACTTTATGCAATGGGGAATGTAAGCACAGTCTTGCACTCCAAGCTTATAAGCAGGCAGAGCAGAGAAATTTGCTTTTATTATTGCATAACACAAATTTTGCCAGGCTTTATTAGTCTAGTGGTAATAAGTGCAGTTCATATTAACAGTAATAACTCTACTTTCGCTAATTTTTATCTAATTGCTGACTCATGGCCTTCAACCCCGTGCTGAGCCCCCACTAGTATTTCTGCAGTGGTGTCTTCCAGGTGCTCCCTTCTGCCCACTTCCAAGAGGCCCTATTGCCCTGCAGTGTCTGGCAGCCATTGTGATCTCGCACAGGGAGTATGGCTCCATCAGTGTTTATGTGTAACTCTCTCCTCCTCCTAGTACCCAGCTTCGTTCTTGACCTGGCGTATCATGCCTGGCTCCTGCTTTCCTCAGCATGAGTGCTCTCCAAAGAGGCCTCGGGCCCCATGCAAGCAGATGTGAGCTGTCAGCTCGTCTAAGCAGGTGGCCACAATTGGCTAAACTCAGCATACATGGTCTCTATTTATTCTGACCACCCTAGGACTTTCACAGCTATCAGCAGGAGGGAAGAGGGCAGAGTGATGCTCTACTTAATCTCACGAAAGGCATTAAGGTGGAGCTTCCACATTTTGGGTAAGCTCATTCCTCAACTAAAACTGGAATTAAGACCATGCCTCCTCTAGGTATTCTACTCCCTTTACCAGAGGTCAGGAGGAAGGTTGTATGATGAGACTAAGACCACATGTCAAAATAGCTTAAGTTATCATCTTGATCCTCTATTAGCGGATCCACGAAGGAACCCCAAAATCCAACAATTTCTTATCCCCAAAACTCACACCCTTGCCACAAGCTGTGTGCATTCCAGCAGGACTAACCTCATTAGTTCCTTTGTCTTTATAATGTTATCATAAAAAACTAGATTCCTAGGATATCATCCATCACCTGCTCTCTAATCTCCACTAGGAGATGCAGTCACATCCCCTGATTCTTTCCCACATCACCAGTCCAACTTCTAAAACTTTTCTAATATGTCCTCTGAAATTCACCATTCATCTTCACCAAAATCCACTATCTTAATATTGCTGAATGTTTACTTCATTTTCTGGTTCTAAGAAAAAGCTGATTATCCCCTTAAGGACTCCTTTTCCCTTTCAAGAATTTCAAGTCTTGGATTTTCTTTTCTTCCCAAAGTCTTTACAGTATTGGTCTTAAAGATTCTCCTTGTTCTCATGGTCACTTCTACGCTATTCTCCATAAAACCTCCATGTTAGTAAAACTAGCACTTAGTCTTCATCTTATGTCACCTCTCAGGTACATTTGATGAATAACCTGCTCTTTCTCAATATGCTTACTTCATGTGGCATTCAAGACATCATCCCCCCTTGGTTTTCTTCCAACCTCACTGATCAGCTCTTCTCTATTTCCCTTGATAATTATTTTTCTTCTCAACTATCTCTTAATGTAGAAGAAACCTGGGGTCTCTTCTCTATAAACACATTCTTGGTGATTTCAGTTATTCTGTGTATTGTGTGTGTGTGTGTGTGTGTGTGTGTGTGTGCATCTCCAGCTTGGATCTCCTTCCTGAATTCCAGTCTTGTATATTCAATAATTCTCTCTCTATAGCTTAACCTTGTTGTCTAATAGAGATTTCAAAGTTACCATATCCAAACTGAACAATTAATCTTACCCTCCAAACTTGCTCTACCATACAACTTTTCCTTTCTCATTTGAAGGCAATTCCATGTTTATGGTTTCTCAGTTCAAAATTGTGGAGTCATTGTTGATTCTTTTCTTTCCTTCACACCTGTATCTAAAATACCAGCAAGTTCTATTGGAACTGCCCTTAGAATAGACAAAAATTTAACCATCTCTGGCCTCACCCACTGCTACCACCCTAGTTCCATTTTGTGTTATTCCTAATATGGATTTCTGCTTTTCATTTTGCTTCCCTACTGTCTGTTCTCAATCCAGCAGCTGGAATAATCTTTGTAAAATATAAGTCATATATCTGTCACCTCTCTGCTCAAAATCCTCCAATGTTTCCCATTTTTTTCAGAGTCAAAGCCTTGTCCCTGATGATCCCTACAACATCTCTGACTTGACCCCTTGTTTTCTTACCCTTGCTATAAAACAGGAACAACTAGAAATAGGGCCTTGTACTGTCCATTCCCTTTTCCTAGAAGTTCATTCTCCAGAGAGTCACGTGGTGAATCCCCCCATTTCCTTCATGGTTTTGCTCAAATTATCTCCTCAAGGAGGCTTATCTTACCCATTCTATTGCAAATTTAACCTGCCCCCCAAAACTACCTCAGAACTTTTGATTCCCTTTGCCTTGCTCTTTTTTTCTCTTTTCCATAACATTTGTCATCTTCTAATGTAACTAACTTATTTTAATGTGTATTACTTATTATCTGCTTCTTGTGCCCTGAATGGAAGGGATTTTTGTCTTATTCACTGACATAGTACAAGTCCTCAACACAGTATCTGCCATATAGTATATGCTCAACATACAGCTGTATAATTGTGTTGAATCTGAGATCCCAAAAGAAGTACAGTAAAATGCAGTATGTGTTTTCAAAAAAGGGTAAAATAGAATATTTCTGAGACAAGGACAAGGCAAATTTTATTTCTCCTAGAAGTAGCAACTGAAGCTTTATGAAGAGGTAGTACATGATTTGGAGTTTGACAGGTGGGTAAGATTGTTTTTAAGTAATGATGATGGGAGAAGTATATTCCAGAATAAGAAAAAAGATTCATTAAAAAGTAGACAAGAAAAAACACACAAAAGTGCCTGAAGTGGAAAGTATTTTCAGTTGGCTAGAATGTAGATTTTAGGGTAGGAAACTAAGATGTACAACTGAAAAAAAACAGAAAAAGATCACATGGTCAATGGATTTTAACATTACAAACAAAGGTTAGATTATATATATATAGTATGCCAGTAATAAAAGACTTTAAACACACCAAGGGTAAAATTGGACTCAGATGATGCATTGGAGTATAGAGAAAAGGGAAACAGAGACTATTCTGGAAAGTTATTTCAATTTTCCATTTGAGGAATTATGAGGTGCTTAACTAGGCAATAAGTAGGCCTTAACTAGGAGGATATTTTTAAAAAAGAAGCTATAAACTTGATATATTCAGAGAAAGTAGGATTAACAAGCCATAGAGATTGAAAAAATTAGAAGGGATGAGAGAAATGGAAATGCAAGTTTTCTATTCTGAGTGACTGAATATAACACAGAATACAAGATGAAGAAGATATATGAGAGAACATTGATTTGAAATTATTTTTGAGAAACCCAGGAAACATGTTGAAAATACATGTTTGAAGCTCAGGAGAGGAGTTTAAGCTGGCAGATTATATTTTGATTTTGTGGTTAATGAGTATAACTATGTAGTATCTGACCATGGAGTTCAGAATTTACAGAGAGAAACAAATAATGACAGGAAATATCTTGGAAATATTCAGAGAGGTGATGGAAATGATGCCATAATTCGCTTAAAGAAGAAGAGGAAGAATATGGAGGTAGGAAATAGATAAGAGTAGTCAGGGATGGAATGTCAGTGTTCCAGGTCTCTGGTAGTCAAACCTAAGTAACAAGTTCTATATGCCAAATAAAACTAGATTAAGGTCATTAGAGTGGACAACAGAATAGACCGCTGAGATCAGAGTGGTTATGAGTTGTTAACATGAATAAGTCTGAAAGAACAATGACAAAGGTTTGGGTGAAGAGGAAGACCTATTTACCCACATGTTTTAGAGCTATGCAGAATATTCCAAGTGAAGTGATAGAAACATGGTTGATTTCTGGGCAATTACATGAGCAGATGATACAAAAGTATCAAACAGCTTCTACATTTTCAGATTAATGATCTGACAAATATATTAAATGGCACTGCTCCAAAAGTGTTGCAGGGCTCTATAATATTAAGTACATGAGAAAATAATAAATTAACTACTTTATAGAACCATAAAGAGAAATTACTATCCTTCTACGATCATGCATTCAAAAGTCAAATTTTGTTTCACAGGATATAATTTCTTATTATGTAGTGTTTTATTTATGTGAAATACTTAGCCTTTATTAGTAGGACAGCAATAACTGATATAAATATGAGTTTCTATACAAATAAAACAGAACCTGATAGTGATTAATGCCTTCCATTACATTCAGAACCTAGGTTCTATTGCTGACTCTGGAGATAGAAACATACAACTTCTACAAAAGATGAAACAACATTCTCATATGTTCCTTAAGTCCCAGATTTGTATTTTATGAATATTTCACTCTTCATGTCTCTCTATATATGTTGAATTATTAGGGGTTTTTTTCAGTATTTTCTTAAAAGAAATCTACAAAAGTCATTGGCCAAGTTTTTTTAAATCATAAATCCATTTTCTATTTGATGTCTTGGTGTGTAGCCATATGATTCCCTATAATTATGAATGATGATTTTAAAGCTGAAACTTATCCAAAAGCACATCTCAACATTAAATATTAAGATATCACTTTAAGAAAGCAAGAGACACAGGCAGCAGCAAAGATAATTAATGCTACAAGGAAAGAACTAGGCAGGAAAATAAATGATCTAAGGATAATTCTGGGCTGTCAAAAATTTTTTTTTCATAATTTGAAATAACAGAAAAACCCAGATCCTTATGTACTCATTACTCTGTCCCCTTATTTTGTTGATCCAATCTGCTATCAGTCTCTAGCGCTCAAGGCAATCCTTAGGCCTCAAATAACTATATATGGAGTTTCTTTAAAACGTTTGTTATTATTACTTTGCCTTCAGAACAGAAGAAATGGGAGTTGCCAGTTGTCAAGTATGTTTATATAGCAAATATTTTGTTTGCGAATATCTTGCCTTAAGAAGAGATGGAAGCTTTGAGTTGTCACGTTGATTTTAGTGTTGAATATATTACTTCAAGAAAACGAGTATAGCTTGTATTTGTCAGCAATTGCTAACAACAAAAATGTGTCTATTTCTAGTGTGGCTGCATTTTATCTCACTAAGAAGTCAAAAGTTAATGAGTCGATAAAAATAAATCTCCCATTTATTGTGGTTGAAGTAGAAAAAGACATTCCAAGATCAAAGCTTGTGAAAACTGCACCAAAAGGTCTATCCTGCAGGTCTGGAGCTTGTTGGAAATCCAACACGATGGTCCCACCTTTTGATAAATGTTAGGACCATGACCACTAAGTCAGGTACAGACCAGTGAAATCCCTGACTGTCGCATGCACTGCCATCTCACCTAGATGCACATTACTGGCCCCTGCTTACAAATGATTTCATCCCTACAGAGGAATTAGCAAACTGGATGATCCCACTTTCAACTCTCTACATTAACATCCATACTGCAATAGTACTACTCTTTAAATAGTCTTATTCAAATAAGAAAAGTGAAGCTCAAATTTGCCTTAATCTCTCTTTTTTAAAGATTTTATTTACTTATAGAGGGAAGGAATGGGAGAGAGATGGAGAGGGAGAGAAAGACCAACGCATGAGAGATACATCAATCAGTTGCTTCTCACATGCCCCCAACTGGGGACCTGACCTGCAACACAGGCATGCACCCTGACTGGGAATCAAACCCATGACCTTTTGGTTCACAGGTCAGCACTCAATCCACATAAGTCAGGGCAGCCTTAATCTCTTGGTTTAGGAAAGTTGTTTGTTTTTTTTTGTTTTGTTTTTTTGTTTTTTTTTTAAAGAAAGAGGCTCTGATGATTGGAAAATTCAGTGGAGCACCCTCTAAACTCCTTATCAGGACTGTGAAGTAATTTTGGGTAGTACAGCCCAGAGAGGTCAGCAGTGCACAAAGTTCCCTGAGTCTAATTGATGACAAGTGACCATAGCTGTGTGCTGTGCTCCCCGAGGGACTTCTGTTAGTTCATGAGGCTCAATAAGTGACAAGGACTAACTTCAGAAGTTGCAAAAATTATTCCTATATTTGGTGAGGTTTGCCTGGAAATTCTCTTGGCTCAGCCCTGACTCTTATTTATGGGTTGGCTTCACACTCCAAGAGTGAAGCCCTCCATTTTTACAATTTACTCTTGAAGCCTTACCAGTGAAATACAACTCCAACAACAAGCTTCTCTCAGTAACAATATTTTTTATTAATCTCTCCCTCCACATGACTAATTTTAAGAAATCATATTCAAATGAGAATTTAATATTTTTCTACTCACAAAAATTAAAATAGAGTATTTGTAAATCCACAGAATTAAAGAGCTCTTTTGACAGTAGAGGACAGAGTGTTTCATATCTGAAAATTATTTTATTACACAGCAGTATTATTAATCTTGCTTGCTTCTTCATCAAACTTGAGTGATAAGGCGTCCTGTCTGTTGCTTTCATTATAATGTGTTCTTCAACAATGAGCCAAAGATAGATGTCAAGATTGAAGAAGAGGTTCATTTACCTTCATGAGTGCATGAGAGTGCAGGGAGAGTCTCTGAAGATTATGTAAGACACCATCAGAATTAATGATCAAATGGATGAATGAATTTTCAAATGATGTTATAATTCATTGACCAGATTCTTGTTCACCATTCTTCAATTATGGTGAGCCTATTCCATCTTGGATTAACATTCTTCTTTCTCCTTAATTGGTCTCTTGTCATCCTTCAACAAAAAGTCATTTGTTAGTACAGGAAGCAAAGTTAATCAAAGAGCCCACTGATGTTGAAGGACTCTGTCTCTTAGGAAACATGGCATGTAGGGTGTTTGTAATGGATACAAATGGATATTACAAACACACACACACACACACACACACACACACACACACACACACCCATGTAGGGATTATGTTAAACAAGGTTGATATTCACAATATATAACAACTAGTATAGCATGGATCCAACCATCAGAATGAATGAAAAGCTTAATCAGAATGAACATGGCATAATGCACTGGTATAGCCGTATTAATACATTTCAGACATTAGCTTTGAAGAATATAACTTATTCTCTTTATTTTACTTTAAAATTAAAATGTTATTATAATTCTCCAGTAGGATTCTATAATTATGTAATTTTCATTGATATTTGCAATGAAAACTGGGAGATGCAACCTCAAATGCTACAGGGGCAAGGAAGAAATAAAAAGCCAGGAAGAGCATAAGAGAGCTGGGAGTGACAAAGCATAAAACACGAGAGTATATTTCCTCAACCAGAAATATTCAAATTTGATTCTATTTGGGTTCAAACTTATGAGCATGCCAAACTAAGTCCAATAAATATCTTCAAATCCTATAATGTTTCCCAATCCAACCAAGAACTTCTTAAATGCATTTCATTCCTCATGATGGGCTATATCATTATGTCAAGGAAGTGGAAACATTTATAATAAAAAATAAATAAAAAATCAAAGACAAAATTTTTCCTAGACTATAAACTGGGAGATCAGGGATTCTATCTTACAATCCTTTTGCCTACCGTGGTGTTTCTCATTTTTATATTATCAATGCAGAATAAGTACAGATTGCTTTTTCTGTTTGTTTGTTGTTTTGCTATTTTAACATAAGAAGGTTTTAATTTTTCTGAGTGAATGATTATAAAGTAGAAATAGAACAGTACTTCACAAAAGCCATTATAAATTCCAAAGGGTAACATAAAAATATAATATCACTACTAAATTACAAGTCAAATTACTCAATACTTATAAAGGTTATACGGAGAAGGAATACATATGATCCCAAATGCTAAAATTTCTTTACCCTCTCAGAAAATTGCCAATGCCATATGACAAAAGACTTTCATAAGCATCTTGAAACCTACATGTGAAGCTATCCAGGTTTGACAAACCAATATGTCGCTCGTTCATTACATGGGATTTCATGAAAAATACAGCAAATTTGTTACAACTTCATGAAGGGACTTCAAGGAAATTCTTCAGTTATGGAATGAAGGTGAAGCAACCCACAGTTCAGGAGGGACCACTAGAATAGAATATAGTGCCCATTTATCCTGAAGCTTGATCATTCTCCAACAAACCATGCACAAAGGTGTCATTCCAAGTAGAGAAAAATATAATGCATGTTATGTTTACCAAGTTCTCAAAACCAAAAAGTCTGAGGATTCCTTCATTTGATCCCAACATCCTCCTTTGCGTATGTCAGATCTCAAATCTGCAATTTCGTGGCTAAAAATTAACTCAAGAATTTGAAGAAAGTAGAGTGAGAGAAATGCATGTAAAAAAAAAAGGCAAGAGAATTAGGTTAGCATAACACAGTGACATTCATGCTTGATCACTTGATAAAAGTCTAGTGATGCCCACATCCAAAGTCATTGGACAAATAATAAAAATGCAGACACTAATAGAAGTTCTCTCCAAGGCAGCAGCAATTACAACACTGAACTCCTACCAAGAAAATGCATCAAACAAGGCACTTTATGAAGCTTAATAGTATAGAATTAGAAACTATGCCATATACTAATAATTCACATTTTCAATGTATTTTGAGATAACACTGGTCTATTACAGAAACTAATGGCAGTTCATCTCTCGCTGCTATGTCAGCCTACATGTGCAGTAGGTGGTTAAAGACCGGGGTCTCACTGTTTTGACAGTCAATGAAATCTGAAAATATTTCTTACAAAGAATATGTAATAACAACATTAATCAGCTTTTCAAGTCAGTTGATTCTCAAGATGATACCACAAGTTTTAATCCACCTCTTTACTATTATTTGATAAGGAGAAAAATACAATATAATGAGTAAAATGTGTGTTTAAGTTTCTATTCTTAAATAGCTAACAATTTTTAAATGCTTTGATATAAGAGAAACTACCAATTGCTTCAAAAAAATCTATCTTGAAGATAAAGTGTTAGCTAGAGAAGTTCTGTATAAATTAGGGACTAGATATATTATTCTAAAAATACTAACAAAATTGTACTTAGAAGTCTATCATATCCTGAAATGAGTATATATACCTACCTTTGTAAAAATAATTACTCAGATTGATTTTTATTCATGTCAACAAATTTTACAGTTAATTCTAAATAATTTAATTTCTTGAATTTCTTTGGATTGAGTAAAACAAAGATTTTTATAATCTAGAAAAATGCCAACATTAAAGGCAAAATTACATGCAGGCTACATACTAAAAAGAATCAAAATCTTCCATTATTTTATAGAATAGAATTCACTATTCTCACCAAATGACAAAACCCTAATACATAAAAATGTTAATATTTTGAAATGTATTCTCTAATACATAGACAATAATTGAAATAAATGTTCTTTCAAAGATTCAGATAACTCCAAAGTAATTTCTTAATTCAATAAAATTCCAGTAAAAATTCTAGTTGGATTTTTTGAGGAGCTTTAATTATTCTCTAAAATAAATGCTACGGATAAAGTCCAGAAATAGCAATGTCATCCATTAAAATGCATGTGGGCCAGTTAATTTATAAGATATTAAGAAATACTATAAACCATAGAAGGAAGGCTATATGGTATAGGTCCAAAAACACACAATTAAGTAAGTGGGATAAAAAGAGAACAGAGAAGAAGTGGTTGGATGAATGATGATAATAATAAAGGCAGAGAGAGATTCTGAATGTGAAGAGAATCCCAGTCCAATACCAGAAGAGTTTATAACACCCGAACAAGCTGCATAGAAGCAAGATCAACCAAGAAATCCCACTCCGAGTGTGACTTAAGCCAAAAAAATATACCAACGGTCCCCAAGTCACAGATGTTTCTGGTGGCTAACAGAGCTTCCAGCAGCCAAAGAGCAAATGCAGGACTGCCATAAAACTTGGAAGGCTCAATGCAAAATAAAAATATGGGTCTCGAAATGCTAGAAAAAAATGTTGTTAAAAGTATTAAAATATAAAACTCCTTCCTTTCCCGTTCTCCCTCCATTTGTGATGTTGCTTTTATTGGCTATGTAATGTTACTCTAAACAAAGAAAAAATTTAAATGTAAATTATTAGTATAAATTTTACCATTATTTTTATATTTTGCAATGCCAGTCTTAAATGCAAATATAAGAAAATTTAACTCACATGAGGAATTAACAAAATTACAGAATTATATTTTACATACCTCGCATATGAATATGCATTACATTCTCACAAGAACAGAGGAATATCTGCACAAAATTTTCACAAATTTTTGATACATGCACACCCTACCAATCAATATTCTTTAGCTGTGGTGTATTAATGGATAAGGAAGGACTGAAAAGGAATTAAGGGTTCCACTATCGGTCCCTTTCTTTCTCTCTTACCATTTCCTATAAAAGCAGTTGGCTAATCCAGGGAAGTAACATGAGGAAGAAAGGACATGATAGAGTTCTTCGGTTGTTTGTGTTTCTGAGAGTCCACTAGCTGAATTATTTCCACAATCAGGGCAAGTTCTGATGTGAACAGAAAGTATGGCTCTCGGGCTGTTAGCCTGCCTGCTCTCTCAGTTGTCGATGTAACACACTTACTGTGTACTCATTTTGAATCTTGCTGAACTTCTTCACATCATATATGGTGGGTAGAATATTAATATGAGCTGCTCCTAGCTGCACATACCCTGTATAATTCCCTTACTTGAATAAGGTGAGGCATGTGAGAGTGATGGAATATCACTCCCATTATGTTACATTATATGACAAAGGGAAAGGGGTTTTGCAGATGTAATTAACATCCCAAATCAGTTGACTTTAAGTTAATCAAAAGTGCGTTTATCATAGGTGGGCCTGACATAGTCAGACAAAGCTTTCAAAAGAGGGTTCAGAAGTCAGAAACTCTAAGCAATAGCAGAATGTCTCTCCCCCTCCACCTCCCTCTCTTTCCCTCTCTCTCTCTTTTCTTCTCCCTCTCCTTCTCTCTCTTCCACTCTCTTTCTCCATTGCTCTGAGGCTCTGAAGAAGCAAGTTGCCACAAGAAAACGAATGTTGCCAACAATCTAAGGGAGCTTAAAAGTAGATCATTTCCTCATCAAGCCTGCAAATGAGAATCCAGCTAGCCCACCTTGAACACAGCCTTGTGTGCCCCTTAAACAGAGAACCCAACATAACAATGCCTAGACTCGACCTACAGATAATGTTAGATAAAAATGTGTGCTTTTTTTATACCATTAGGTTTGTGATAATGTAGTATGCAGTCTACAAAACTAACACATAAGTCCACTAGAACTCTGTGCCTGGGGTGAGTCGCATATGCTACATGAATAGGACAGCAAGGAACAGCAGCAGAAGCACATATTATGTGCATCCTCCTCTTCTAACATATAAGCTTCACTGTCCCATTATAAATTTGCTTTCAAAACACAAGCTCAAAGGCAAAATTATTAAGGAGTTAAAACTAGGACCAGTAAAGCATTAAACCAAGCATGGACCCTTTGATCATGGGGTTCTGTGTAATACTCATGAAGCTGACCTTGTCCAAGTAGTCAGGGACAAGGGACCAGGAAAGATTACTTCCAAGGACAACATCTTCTCCCCTGCCTAATAACTTATTTCATACTACTTACTCTTCCCTTGCCTCCCCCATAAAACCAACACTGTCTGAGGTGGGGTGGTGAGCAATGAGGATAGCAATCTAGGTACCAAGCATTACCCAATCAAACTGTATAAATGGCCACATCAAACTTACTTTATGTTAAATTTTATACTTAATCATTTCACTGCTTTCTTTTCCCCAATCCCAACAAATGAGCCCCAAAAGGAATACCAGATTTGTTATTAACAAAATTGCAAATCTGCATTTTCTCTGAAATCCCACTTATAATGTGAATAATATATTCTGGCCCCATTCCACTCATATGACAGCTCTTAAACAATTTTCCAACAAATCCTTTAAAGTTATACAATACCTTGAAGAGTGAATCCCTTTAATACCCTCTGGATTTGGATCCACTCACCTTCCTAAGATGGTATGGCCCCTACAGACTCAATAAGGACAAACGATGTTAGAAAATATTCATTTCAGAATTTTAAGATTATCGATCTAACGTCATAAAATCAACAATTTCTAAATATCTGGAAAATCAAAAGATGAGATCTCGTAGCTACTCCAGAGGCAGTATTCATACAGAAGTTTTGTTTTCTAACCGCCTTGGCATTTGGGAAAATGTAAGTGCTAGGCCCTAACTTACTTTATTCTTCCCAAGGAGAAAAAACAGTTTAAGGAAGGCATTCTGATGAAAATATGCCAAAGTAATTTCAGTCCCCAGGCACCTCTCAAGAGTTGCAATGCATGAGCAGCAGATCTCAGGTGGCTTCAAGAGTTCCAAAAGCCCATCCTTTACACTTTATCAAGAGTTCATTCCACCTACAATCTGAGTTAATGGTTCAGCACCCATACAGAGAGAACTCTAACTTCTTATGTCTAATTTCTCCTGCCTCAAGTCTTAGAGTTAACTCTTATTTTTTCCACTTTCGACTTTCCTTTATCCATACATCTCTGTTTCTTCTTCCATTATAAAACTCGGGACTCACCTCACACCTGAATCACTTCAATAACTTTTTACCTTCCTAACGTTCTTTTTTCTTCTAGGATACTTAATAGAACACTGCCAGATCAATCTCTCTAAAATGCCATCTCTGAAAATTAGCAAAGCTAAATTGTGCATTAAAATCTCTCCTTAACTAGGACTCTACCCACCTTTTTTACCCTGGTGGTTTCCTATGCATTGAACACCAGGAAACTGCTCACAAAGCTTAGGAAGTTTCTCTCAGAGACAGTATTTCTTACAAAGGGATTCAGTCCATTTCTACATTTTTAGATTCAACTTAACAAATATTTTTAAGTTCTCTACTATATGCCAGACACCAATCTTGACACTGGAGAGGCAACAGTGAGTAAGACATGACCCTGCCTGTGAAGAGTTCACTGTGGTCAGGAGAGTTTAAGCACTCCCCTCCCCCAGACACACACACCACCACAACTTATGTGGCAATTACTAGAGAATATTATGCATAAAATTCAATGAAATCACAAATGACAGGAATAGTGGGAGTAAGATTAGAGAGAACGAACCTAGAAAGACCATGTAGGAGACAATCAAATGGGTCACTTGTCACCCTGATCAGGAAATTAGGGTTTCTGCTTCTAAATAGTATTCAAAATAATAATAAAAAGGTCTTCCTCATAGTATAGCATGCATACAAGGTTGTTAGTTTCCACCGGCAGGTGATGAATGCCTAAATTAAAACAAAAGATGCAAAGAAGGAAAGGCAGGAGATAAACCACTATAATAAATAACTTACAAGACTGACTAACAATGTGGGAGAGAGAATGAGAGAAAGAGAACAAGCTGGGCTCCAGGTTCTCATGTCTGATGCCCAAAGCAAAATAAGGTATCAAGGGCAAAACATTCAGAACCAAACCAGGGCTGGAGAGAGGGAAAGAAATGTGGCATTTTAGACACGCTGAGAGAAAAGATGCCCCTACCTACAGCAGTAATTTATAGACGAGACCTAGAACACAGTGTTGGTATATATTTGGGGACATGACGAGAACGTTACAGAAAAGGGGGAAAAGAAGAGCAGGGAGCTAAGAATGGAATGTCAGGATTCAGCCGCGTTTAAGTCAGCAGAATCTGGTGAAACCAATGGAAAACAATCAGCAGGATCAGTCACAAAATTAAGAAGAGAAACAGGACATAACTGAGGACCTGTCACTGTTATTAGACATTGCTTTAAAATGAAGATTATGAATTACCCTCTGCTCTAGTAAATTCCCTCGCCAAGAGCATCTTTTTTTTTTGGCCATTCATTTGTTCGTGGCCATGGAAACAGAGGTTAGCTTTTGAAAATTCATTTTAAAATACAAAGCAGGGAATTTTTATAGTATGCACAGGTATGTTTTTAATTATAAAGTAACCATATGAAAGAAAATATGATGAAATACACTATGTAATTCACTTACCTTTTATGGGAAAAGACAGGGACACATAGCTTCACTCCAGCTGATGTGACTTGTTTCAACTGCCACACTGCTGAAAACTGCCACCAGCAAACCTTAGACTTCAAAACAATCAAGATGAAAAACCATATAAAGATCTACATAATAAACATAGGACTGCATTTAAAGCCAGGGTTTTATATTTTTAGTCCTAAGCAGAGACCTCTTTCTTATATTAACATTGAAAGGAGCTACCAACAGTTCATAAATCCAAGCTTGTAAAACTGCACGCCTCCCACTGATATTCAATATTACAGTTTTTATAAGCTCTTTCTGGGGTAGAGCCCTCAACTCCACAGGATGGACACACACACATACACACACACACACACCACAAAATGTTGCATAGGACTGGCCTGTGTCCATGGGACAAAGGATTCAAGTATATCTAAATCAACATGTTAGTACTAAATAATTGAAATATAATGTAACCAACCTACACATGAGATTATGATGATTTTGTTCTTTCTTAAATGGGAAGCACTAATATTTGGAGTCTGACAGACTGCTGTCCAAATTCTAGTTCTGCTTCCTAATAGTTACATGACCTTGAAAATGTTAGGGACTCTTGGTTTCCATATATGAGAGATGGATGCTTTTCTATAACTTTCAGGGTCATAGGGAAGGTTAAATGAGGTGCATATATAAATTACCTAGAACAGGGTCTGGTACATATCTGCACTATGTGATTGGGCGAAATTAGTTTTCAAGAAGAACATTAATTTTGTTTGCTCTTCTTTACCACAATTTTATTGAGTTGTACTAGCAAGAGATAGCAGCATTTTTGTTATATGACATTTTCAAGATTCCACATGATTAACACAATTTCCACCAAACTGTGTTGTTAATTTCTCTAGCCTTTATGACCATCTATGATTAATGATTTCTTAGCTCGTAATAAATGTGATAATGTTATGAGTTCTGTAACTTGAAACATTATAAGTAGGACAAAATGATATGATTAATACAATCAAAGGCAGGTAGGACAGCACATACTTGACCCTCATTCAAGAAATATAAAGTAATTTATGGTAAAAGTTCAGGGCTATTTAGGAGAAAAATACATCATTCAAAGAAAAAGAAACTATACTTTTAAAAGGCAGTATAAGCCTCAAGTTGACTAAAAATTATAGCACAATCATTAATAACATTCCTGTTTTTAGACACATGTGCCACAGGAGAGTCATTGACGTTCTGTGTGCCTCAGTTTCCTTGTCTGTTAAATGCCAACAGCAGTATTTACTTCATAGAGTTTTCAGGATTAAATGATTTAATGTATAATAAGGTACATAACTGTAAAGAACACAGTTATTTCTCATTAACTAGTTATTGTTATTACACTTTCTTGAATTCATTAGAATCTTGGGGAGAAACAGAAAATGTCCTCAGCTGGAATTGTGAAAATTCTGAACTATTTTCAGAGGTGTGGGCAAAGAGATGGTGGGGAACCTGGGGACTGGCAATAGTCAGAAGCCACTATCACAAGGTCTGTAAAGGCAAGCAGGTGAAGGACGGCGTTACCATATATGGTAGGCATAAAGGGACACAAGAACCACGCATTGGAAGGGGAGGGGAGATATATCTCTGTTTCTCATTGACCAAATCCAACCAGAAACAGAGGGCAAGGAGTCAAAGTGCTGTGGTCCATGGGAATCAGCACCCAAGGCTTCAACTAGGGCAGAAAAGGTCACAGAGTGGAGTGGAAGCTTTTATTTTGAGTCACATAGTTCTCACTTACTACTCCAATTTATAGTCAGAAGGAATAAAATCCTTGGTTATGAAAAAATGCCATAAGCTTGATAAATCTAAGTTGTCAATGTGTTCATGCAAACGACAGGGGGGTCAAAATCTAAGAAACCTTTGAACACTTTCAGTGATTGCTTAGCAAACAGAGCAATGGCTCCCTTTCACTGTGGTCATTCACTAAACTCTCCTTTAGATGGTGGTTGCTAATTCTTTTGGGGCTCAGGGCAGGCCGACCCAAAATATGCAAAAATGGCATATTAATTATTTTGAAGTAAAGTTACTTGAGGAATAGCAAGAACACTCTGACCCTCCTGCCTCTGTCTCCTAAAAACAATACATAAATCTCATGAAAGGTGCCCCCCTGAACCAGGAGGTAGGGAGGCATCCTTATGGACAGAGACAGGGAATTCAGGGCTGAAAAGGCTATCTAAACAAATCTTGCTACTTCTTTACTAATTAAGAACCTAAGCCTCTTTTGTTTTGTCAATTCCTCACAAATTTTTGGTTTCTTTGTCTAAAATGCATAAAGGTTGCCTGCATTGGTCGTTTCTTTTGGCTTCATATCTATGAGACTTTCATACATATGAAATCAAACTATTAATCTATGTCAATTTAATTCTTAAACGACTAGAAGGACCTAGGACAGATGAAAAAATTTTTCTTCCTCAACAATTCCAAGACCCACTTTTAGCCAAAGATTTTATATTCAATCAGCAAAGAGCCTAATGAATCAGCCTGAATCTTAGTATTTGATAAAGACTTTCTCCTTAATAAGCCTTTAGTCAGCCTCCTAAGAGTTTTCTTTTTGACTAGGATTTGCCCTTGAGCTCTGTCCTTCGCCTGTTTAGTCCAGTTTTAGCAAGAACCCTGCTTGGTTAGTTTAGCAAAAACTCCTCACCCTCCACTCTTGGTGTCCGATCAAATTCCTTATCCTCCGTCTTGGATATCTTATCACACTGAAGGCCTGCCTTCAGCTTTCAGTCAGTTTAGCCAGAATCCCCCCCTTCTCCCTGATCATTTCTGTTACTAACTTTCCATTCACTGACTCCTACTCTGCGTTTTAACTGTAAATATCCACCTGTTCTCATATTCACAGTTAAGCCCAGTCTTTCTCCCCTACTATAAAACTCACTGTTGCAGTCTCCCTGAATAAAGTTGCCTTGGTATTATTTAACAAGTGTCACAAGTAATTTTTTCTTTAACATATTAGTAGTGTGAATAAATTGATACAAATTTTTATTTCATATGTTAATAATTATTACTATATATACTATAGATAGGCAGATAGATAGATATAGATTAGATATATAGATATGCCTCCCCAAAATGATTAGTGGAAGTCTTCAATAGAAAACTAAGCACTCCCTAGGACACTCTTCCTAGTTATCTAATTCTAATACATCTATGTCTTTCATTGACTTTGAGATTTTTACAATGTTATAAATTGTAGCTATCTGATTGAAATGGAAATAATCTTAGACTATAGGCATGCAAATGAATTCCTTCAGTAGAAGGACAGGACTCCCCACCATCCACTTAGAGGGAAGGCCAACAATTGTACCTATTTGTAAATTTATTAAGATATTCTCGGTTACCTATATCTGTGTGGTATTTTAAATTCTCCCTTAAGCCTGTTGTAATGTCCTTTTGTTTTCCACAATAATTAATGAGTAAATAAAACCTTTGGTACATGTTCATTTTATGTTTTTATAAGTGTCATAATTTTACCTTTTTAAAAAAATTATTTAACGGGTATTACTAATATTCCCCAATTTTACAAATGGAGTAACTGAGGCTCAGATAAATTAGGTAACTAGCCCATGGTGGCACCATTAATAACCTGAACTCATGATTGTTGAAATCAAAGTCCTTTTCCCAAACAGTGTAATTGTATTAATATAAACAAAATCACATGGAGTTTGTAGTTGTAGCTAGAGCACTGACTAGAATGTTGGATCATATACAGCATAAAAACCTAACCAACTAATAATTACTACTGATTAGATAATTAGTGACTAGAATTACTAATTACATTTCAACTTAATTGTTGTACAGTAATAAAAAAAAGAATAGCTTAGTGAAGCATAAAGAAAGCAGCATAATGCAAATCTAACCACCAAACATGTCAATAAATTATTTTCATTAGCACTTTAAGAAGTCTCATGTATATTTCTCTTCTCTCCACTGATCCCTAGGGTTATCAGAGACCAGGGGCGGATATTGATTGGTTTCATGTATACACAGTAAAAGAAAAGAAGAATCAGAAGGGGAGGAAAAGAAAGTAGAGGAAGAGGAGGAACAGCAGACTTCAACACATGATTAACTAAAAATTGCATATATATGAGTCCATAATTATGGTTTGTTATTCTACGTGTGACACTGGGAAAGCTATTTAATCTGAGTTAAGTTCTTTTCATATTACATGGGCATAAGACCTCCTAGCATCAACCTATTAAGATAAAATGAGATAGTGATTATAAACTGCCTGGCACATAAGTTTTCATTACATTTTAATTCCCTTTGCTCAACACTATCCCTGCCCCAGGTCATCCATTCAAAGCACAGTGAAACAAGCCTAGCAAGAATTTAGAATACATTTTACTAGTAAGTGGTGCCGGAGATCAGACAGTGAACCTGAACGTTCAGCTAGGTTTAGTTTCTACTCTGTACCTGTACAATATGAATTACCAATGACACATTTACAAAACAAGTCATTTCAAGACTTACATTGTGAATGTAATGAAAAATGTGTTTGCTTTAAAAGAAATGTAAGGCAAATAAATACCAAATGACTCAGAAGTTCTGATCTCCATCAAAGTGTCTGAAAGAAAGATGCATAGTTGACATAGAAAGCATAGAAAGCATAGATGCATAGTTGACATAGTTGACATAGAAAGTTGACATCTGAGAGGGACAACTTTTATGTTATGGTTATGTTTGCACATAGCTGAAGTGACAAACTAATATAGTCTTAAGGCCATTTAACATGATACAGTGCTCTGCATTTCCCTGCTTATACAGTTGTTTTGTAGGGTAAAGGGATAGGAGAGTGTTTGTTTTAAATCACATTCCCAATTTAGTTCATGGAGGATAAGTGGTGAAATATTGAGAACATCATTTTTTTTATTTCCCTAGCTTCTTACATCATCCTCAGTGACTTCTCTAATTTCCCCTTCCCCAACTCTTCCAGAATGCTGTACTCTTATGAATCTCTCTTGAATTAAGTAAGAATAGAAACTAAATAAAATAACTCTCAACTTTGTGCAAATGGCCCAAAAGTATCTTCATATTCTGTACTAAATATAAAATATAAATGCAAAATACTAAGTAAACCATTATTATTATTATTACTGAGTGGACAATTCATAAATTGTTAACAACTGCTTTAAGGTAAATAAAGTTTTCCATAATATAGAGGGGGAAAAAGAATTTCCATAAAGAAAACACAAAAAGAGAACATAGGCAATGAGCCAGTTCCTGGATCTCTGACAACGAACAATGAAGTAAAAAGCCTTATTAGACATGGAAATATTAAACATGAAGCACTCTCTTCTGGGGATGAGTTTATTTCAGGTTTCCTGTGATTTTACTGAGTTTGAACACATAGTCATGAGGTCACCATGGGATCGCCTACATGTAAGTGCTGACTGCACGGTCTACATCTACTGTCTCAAGCATTCTTGCTCACCTGGATAGTAAAGATGATCAGCCATACAGTTCCATCACCTGCAATGGCAAGGACCAAACCTCTGTCACTGGCACTCCTTTCCTCAGTTACTGAATACCACAGCACTTTCACATGGACACTTAGCCTGATGCCAGTAATTCTCATAATGCTGATCATGGAATTATCTGGTTGGCCAAAAGGTCTGTTATGGTTTTTCCAGACGATGGCTCTAGTAGCAGTTAGTTGTCTTTAACTTCATTGGAAACAATTGTGTTAGATGGTATTGTGACAGCTGGCATATCAATGTGCACTTAAAAAAAACTTATCGAAAATTGGTGAATTGTTGTGCAGTCATTTTAATAGTGAAGATGAAAGAAGATATGCGACACTTTCAGTGCATTATGCTTTAATATTTCAAGAAAGGTAAAGACGCAACTGAAACAAACAAACAAAAAGATTTGTGCAGCGTATAGAGAAGGTGCTGTGACTGATCACATGTGTCAAAAGTGGTTTGTGAAGTTTCTCGGTACAACTGGAATTTTGGCCAAATAATTCTTTGTTGTGGGGCTGTCCTATGCACCAGAAGATGTTTAGCAGCACCCCTGGCCTCCACCCACTAGAAGCCAGTAGCACGAGGTAGCTGGCAGACACAAAAATACCCAATCGATTAAGTTATTGGTGAAAATTAAAAATGCGTCCTTTATTTTATGGGAAAAATGTAACAGACTTTTTGGCCAACCCAATAGTTCAGATGAAACTATCCCAGCTATACCCAATCAGAGTTAGTCCTGTAGATAAAACTTACCTCAGTAAATAACTGAGATACAAAGTTCCAAGATTTAGAAAATAGCTATGTCTGCTAAGTGTCTTGTTATCCTCAATCAACAAAAGATGTGTCAGTGGGTAATTTAATCACACATCATTTCTTTCGAGGTTTTCTGTTTCAACCCCAACTAATCTAACATCAACCAGCACTGAAACTGAGTTCTGGCACCAATTATGTGGAATTAGTGTAGGCCCCACATGCTAAGGTCTCAGTCCTCACAAGAATGTCCTTACTTCGGATGCCAGCCACACGTTCAAGTGATCCTCGGGCTGCCTGTACTACAGACCAACTGGCTACACATTTGGGGGTTTCCATGACTCCCCATGCATTTGATAACTTGTCAGAGTAATTCACAGAATTTAGGAAAGCACTATGCTTACATTTAGTTTTATTAAGATGGATAACTCAGGGGAGCTAAATAAAGAGACACATAAGACTAGGTCTGGCGTGCCCCAAACATAGAGCTTCCATGTTCTCAACCTCGGGGCCCAGGGCGCATTACACTCCAGGCACAAGGATGGGCTGGCCAACCAGGAAGCTCCACAGAGCCTCGAGTCCAGAGAGTTTACTGGTGTTACCTTATGTCCTTAGCCACAGAACTGAAATCAGTCTCAGTTTCTTCACCCCTCACAAGAGGCTGGACCGGTCAAAATCCCAACTCTCTAATATCATGATTGCCTTATGACCCGCCTCCTTTCTAAAGTTATCTCAGGGACAACCATGAGTCACCTCATTAGTATACACTCAGGAGTGATACAGGGGACTCATGAATAACAAAGACACTCTTATTATTCAGGAAACCCCAAGGATTTAACCCCCTTCCCAGGATCTAGGGACAAAAGCTAGCCAAATCTTTATTATACAACATGGGGACATGCATTGTAATTTCAAATGAACCCGAGACAAGTCCTGAATGTGGAACTGATTATTGAATCACGTATGGGGAAACATTAGTCACCCGTCTCTTCTGTACCAGAACAGGAAAATAAAAATGGTGTTTTTAAAGATGATATTTCATCTGTAAAATAAAAACAATATAATTATTCAGTAATAATAAAATGTAACACATGTAGGACTTTAAGGCACTATGGAAGATAAAGTTGTTAAAATAGACTAAATCTTGATTTACTCTGAAGTCATCGTGTTCATCGGGATGGCCATTGGCTTTTTTTTCTGATATGCTACGTTTTGGGAACAATTTACACAGGTACACACATTGGACACACTAATTTTTCTTTTGCTCTAATAAAGTGTCATTTAAGAGTCCCGAGGTGTATTCAGCAGTTACATTCCCACCCTAGTCAAAGTAAGAATGGGTAGACAATAAATCTGAAAATATTTGAAAAGCCTGCCAAAAAGGAATCCAAATACTATACAATGTCAATATCTTGACCTAACCCATAGCTTCTTCGCTGTATCTTCATGCAGCAGAGGTGGATTTAACGGTGGGCACACCAGGCATGCGCCCTGGGCCCCGACTTCTGAAAGCATGTATTTTTATTTTCCCTGTCTCTCTCTCTTTTTTTTAAGGGGTCCAATATTTTCTTCTGCGCCCGGGACCACAACCAACCTTAATCCACCTCTGTCATGCAGAGATAAATGGCTCTTCCTGGTAAATCAGATACTTCAATTTTCATCCTAAAAATGCCAAATCTGTCCCCCATATTCCTGATAGCTAAAACAAAACATCCATAACAACCAAATACTTATATTTACAGCATTTTTCAAAGATCACAATCTAGAATTGATAGCTGGGTAGTTCCAATCAAAACAGAATAAGACAATATTTGAGAATGTTAGTGAGCTCTGTGTTTGATAGTCTTTCACTCATGTCTCTTTCTGTGCTTTCTCCCATAGTTTCTGTGTGTTCACACCAGCCAAAGATATTTTCAAGACCTGAGATTTGGGGATATGAGAGGGAAATCTGCCTCCACCTGAGAGTAGTGGAAGAAAACGAGTACCCACTGAAGATAGATGGGTTTTAGGTTAGGCAAGGCAGGTAAAGGAATGCTTTGTGACAACATAGGCTAAAGAGAATTTGCAGACAAGCATGAAGGAGTTCCAGAGACGTTGTGGAAGTTTGGGAACAAGTTTGGAGGGAGGGTCAGATCAGGACTGTGCAAAGCATTATAGGGAAAGGATTCCAGGTGGTGACAGATGGCAGGAGAGGTTTGTACTTCTGGTGGTAAATGAAGTAAACAGAGATGTGAGGCATGAGGCATTTGCTCTCTAAGTGAGGACATCCAATACTACTACTCACCTCCATAGGGAGCCTTCCGGAATAGCTGCCCTGTGGCTGTGGAAAGCCTCAGTGTGATGGGCTACAGTTAACCTCTGGAGGCTGTACCATACAGTGTGATAGCCTGTCCCAGGGACCGCCCCCAAAAAGTATGGTAGTCCTCTAGACTGCTAAGATGCAGGAAGCAGAAGAGTGGGGAGATTCAATCAATGTAATGGTGCTCATGACCAAAGGTTCTTATCCAAGTATCTTCCTTTTATTGTAGGCCAGCTTTTAAAATTATTCCCGTAATCTGTTGGTATCAATGATACATAAAATTAAAAAAAGATTTCTGAACTAACAAAGAATTCTTTTACCTACTTGCTTTCCAATAATGGGCCAAAAAATAAATTAATAAATTTAGTTGGTTAGAAGGATTTACCACCTAAGAACAACATCAGCAGTCAGTTAAAAGGTTGAAAAGGTTTAAGAAATATATTCATATTTTCAAACCTCCCCATAGAAATAAAGAAACCACTATGAGTTAATGGTAAAAGATACAGTCAGAAACCATCATGGTTGAGGGAAATGATGAGGCCGCAGTACTGAAAATTCCCAGCTCTATTAGAATGAAAAATGCTTAACAGCACATATATCATTTGACAGTTATACTACATAGGTCTCTTGAATAAAGCATTCCATTCCTATCCTCCAAGCACTTGTTTTAACATATGTTCCACACATGAAAGTTTCTACCCCATGGTCAATTCTTATCATCAGTTTTCCAAAACTGAAAAAATGTAAAAACATGTTTTCACTCTTTAATTTTGCATGTTTGTCAACTTAGGGACTCTCCTATGACTTGATGTTATATGTGTATAAGAGCATCTACCTAGACAGCTTAACTCATAAAACATAAATTACAGCCTTGACCAGTGGGCTCAGTTGGTTGGAGCACAGTCCCGTACACCAAAAAGGCTGTGGGTTTGATCCCCGGTCAGGGCACATGCTTAGGTTGCGGGTTAGATCACCATTTGGGGTGCATATGGGAGGCAACCAATCAGTGTTCCTCTCTCACATCAATGTTTCTCTCTCTCTCTCTCAAAAAAAAAAATCAATAAATGTATCCTTGGATTTAAAAAACCACATAAATTATAGCCTCACTGTATAATCCTGGTTTTGGGTGTTAAAAGAGATTAAATACATAAGTGAGTATACATACATGTATATATAGATAGATATTTATAGATATATATATATGTATATATATATACATATATGCATATATACATAGAGAGGGAGAGATGGAGAGAACCACAAATGACTCAAGTTATGAAATCTTTGGTGCCTCTCTCCATGAGTCCTGCCAGGTCGGACTGCCCTCACCCAAGGTTCTGCACTGTGTAACTGAGGAAATAGCTTCTCTAAATACCTTCTTCAGCAGTACACATTGTCTCAACCCCATTTTCCTGTAACAACATTGTAAAGCAAGACCTTCACAACAGTTACCTGACTTGCAATGGACGGGTGCTGTTCTTCCTCTGCTCCAAACCCTGCCCTTGCACACAGGTTCTTAGAGAGGCTGAAACAGTCAGTCTTTGCTAGCCTACACTAGAGAAGACCTACATGATGCTGAAGAATTGCATCTACAGCATAAAATGAAAGATGCCACTGAATTTGGTTACTAAGGCTACTCACTGGCCAGATGGTGTTTGCATCATCAAAGAGGGAGAGAATTAGAACTAGGAGGCTGATATCTCTGTAGGGAGACTGACAGACATAGCGTGGCTCTCACATGGCAAGGAGCATCAAGATGCATTCTGAAGTGCGAGGCTGTCATAGTTTTACTTCTTCATTACCTTTCCATTGGTGAGATATTAACCGGCTGCTTTCACAGAGAAGCCTTCAAACATCAAAAGGGTAAGAAAAGTGAGACTTTCCCCTACACCGGGTCAACCTTGCTGAAGTGACTGGCAATGAAGGAGAATCCTGTCTTTGGAGATGCCTGTAGACAAAGGGTAGAGACAAGAGACCACCATGGCAGTTGAGATACAGTGAGATTAATAGGTGTAATTGCAGAAAGAAGGGCCATAGAACAGATGCCCCAAAGCATGACTGTGGGTTTGATGGATAACCACATAACCAAGTAAGCGTCATGGAGCAGCCTTGAGAATGTGGTTGCTGCTTTTAACTGAGCTTCAGGCCACCTTAGGGCCTAAATGTGAGAGTCACATATAACAACCAACAACTCTTTTGGAAGTGGAATACTTTGTGTAAGCTTCAGATGCATAAGGAGAAAAGAAAAGTAAACTAACTGAGAAATCTCTGACAGTAGCTTTGTCTTTGCAAAGGAGAAAAAGTAAAATGATCTAAAACCATGCTGCTTAGAGGATTGGAAATTCTGCTACTACCACCATATAAGGGAGATATAAAGTAACTCCCACTTTCAAGAGAGAAATATTCGAAATAAAGAAAGAAAGGAAGGAAGGAAGGGAGGAAGGAAGGAGGGAGGGAGGGAGTCAGGGAGGGAGGGAGGGAGGAAGGAAGGGAAAAGAAAAGAATAAAAACCCAAACACGGTCCTGCCTGCCAGAAGCAATCATTATTATTTTACCTTTCTCCCTTCTGTTATCTATATATAGTCTATGTAGTTAATATACTAAATATGAAACATTATACTCCATTTGTTCAGTTATTTAAGAAATGTCTTCCAACTGACTTTATATTTTAATACACCTGGTTTACTTGTTAGAAATTATTTCTGTTATTTTAGGTTATATAAAGTGCACAGTAGTCTACCTTATAAATTTAATGCTTAGCAATAAATTACCAAACAGTTGGTGAGCTCCTGCTAGGTTAAAATAACTAGGCTAAACAGAAGAATCGAATTTCAGTAGAATTCCTGCCCAGCACAGTCAGGAACAGGGAACCGCAGTGACACTACATATAAATGAAGAGTTTGAGAAAGCTCAGTAAACTTCCACGCTTGCATTGTACCAATCTTTATTTTGGCTCATCTATTTGCAAATGAAAGAAAGCAAAAGACCTAGTAATCCTTTTGTGATTGTTCTCTGTCAACCCTCTGCAATCCACTGCTGTCTATTAAGACAACTTCTGATACCACATTTCTACAACACTTCTTCATTCCTTCTCCCCTAGGAAGTCTCAATTGCTCCTCATTTGTGCTCTCATGGGGCTTTAAACAAAACTCTGTAATTTATCACATTTATTGTATTATTGATTTGCTGTAAGTAATTAACCCTTTTCTTGAGTCTATGAACTCTTTGAAGAAAGAAATGTTTTATATTTTTTTCTCAAAATCTAGCAATGACTAGTAGAGAGTAAGGGCTTAATAACTATATTTTTGGGTAAATTGCAACTGAATAAATTTAAAGTGTGTAAACCAAAATTAATTTTAGACTGAAATGAAGAATAATAAACACCTATTTGAGCAAAAGGAGGTGTAGTGTGGGAGACAGAGATTCAGGTAGACACCTACATTTTGTTCCATGGAGACAAAGGGGTATGTTCCCACTCAGGTTCTGAATTAGCTCCATTTTATGTAAATGAGGTATCCAAATTACGTAGCTATGATAGGACAGGCCAGGTCTCAGTCCTTTGGTAGAAAGATGAAACCAGGATCTCCCTGCAGTGATTGCCTCGGACAGCACAAAGAAGCAGGGCGTAGCACAGAAAGCCAGAGTTCAGTCTGAGGTTCTTCCTGGTGTAGAGAGTAATGAGCCCCTGTCAACCAACGGCCACTAGACTCTTACTATTCATAAAATCTGGGACCTTGGTTGACCATCCCAGCAGATAAATTCTTTGTTGGGATTCGCATCAAATGAATCTTTCTTTGAGGTCCACAAACCAAACCCATTTTTCTGAAAATTTGATAAAATAATACTGCATACATTTAATTATTAACAGAGATAAATATATCTGAAATATAAAGTTGTTTTCAAACTATGTACTTTTGTAGAATTCTCAAACCAATGTTTAAGGTGTCTTCTCTTTCACTTCCTGAAATATACAAAAAAAATGCATAATAATACTTGTTTCAAAAGAATTAAATGGCTGTTATTTTTTCTATCAGCAACTTGGCATTATGATGGATAAAACTGCTGAATTACATAATGACAGAACCCACAAGAGAGACAAATACCTTGCAGCTTAACAGAAGTTTAAAGAGCTTTCTCTTTAACTCCGGATTGCCAAGGCATACCATAAAATTGTTCATCACCTTTTTCAACCATCAGACTTCCATATCAATAAATTCTAGCCCCTGTTCAAGAGGACAGCACAGAACAGGGGACAGCTTAAATGGTTTATCCGCAATCACACAAATCAGGAGGGAAGTGGTAATCTGTGATGATAAGGCATTTCTTCAAAAGGATTTGGAAACGCTTGAGGTGATTTGAAAAGTGTCAGTTCATGGGGGGTAAAAATCTGCTCTAAGGGTTGGTAGGAATCTTCCAATATTGGTTCTTGATACTTTCTATCTCTTTTTCCTTTTCCTGACTTTATTTCATATTCTTTTCTACTTATTTTAAATTTATAGAAAACAGAGAAATAATTTGTACATAAACTGCCATATATTATACATACATATTTTATAAATAACATCAGAATGTTGAAAATTCAAATGAAAAATATATTCAATATGTACGGCGTACTGTGCAGGAATATATGAGTTTCCTCACAGGCATCCATTTAATTAATTCAATTTAAAACTCACCAAATAAATTCAATTTTAATTTTGCCCAGTATTGATCCCAAATGAAGTTGGTTCAGGCTCTTTGGAGTGGAGCTATCTGTTACAGCAATCACCACTGCAGAGAACCAAAGAAGCAACTGAATTACAGAAACTGTTTGCAAATAGACAAACAAATTGATGATTTTAAAAGAAATGAACTCTAACACAAAGAAGGTATAAGCTCTGTTTGCTATTGACAGTGGTTTCTCTTTAGCCAGATAATAGGAAGCTGATTGTGTTGTTAAAGCAAAGCCATTCAAAGGCTGGGGAAATGTCTCTCTGCAAGTGCCCTTTTTCTCACTAGCCCTGGGACAGCACAAACATCCCCGTACAGCCTGGTGCCCAGACAACTCTTTCAAACTAGGTACTTTCCTTAGGCAGTTTCCCACTGGGGATATTGTAAAGACTCCAAAACTGGCCAGAGCTACACTTTCAGGTCTCAAGAAAGACAGTTTCCCAGTGAGAACTAACTGCCCTAGGGCCATCATTAAAGTGGAAAGCACTTGGGTTCGGCGATTGGAAACAGGGAGTGACTGCTGATTGGAGAACCCTGAGTAACCATCCTGGTTTGATTTATGCACAGAAGGTTGTAACTCTGCTGGGACATTTCAAATAGCAGGAAGCATGAACCAACAAACGACGCTCGTTTTGTTTTGTTTTTTGGTACAATGGCAGCCATTCTCATTGTCCACTTGGAAACCAATGCTGAAAAATATAGCAATCTGATATAAAGTATTCAAAGTTACATATATGGTTTTCACCAGTTTATTTAAAATATTTTCTTGCTCCTTATGTACCTTCTAGTGAACTTTTAATTTTTTAATTTCCGATAATAACTAAATTTCAAGTAATGTCGCATTTAACTCTGTTTGCGAACATATTCAATGATTCTCAACTCAGCCTTGGAAAGAAAAATCCTTACTCCTATTTTTGTTTATAAAAATGTTTATTAAATACATACAAGAAAGATTTATGAGTATCTATTTTAAATGTAACAATAAAAGGAACACTGCATACCTTCCACCCAACTTAAAAATAAAACGCTACAAATAGATTTGAAGCCCCTTGTGTACCTATTTCCGAGACTAACGCCTTTTTTTCTTTGCTACTTTAGGTAACCACCAACCTGAATTATATATTTACCATCCATTTACTAATCTTTACAGTGTACTATATAGTTATGGATCTCTAAATAATATAGTAGTTTTCCACTTTACATAAGACAATAATGCAGCATAAATTCTTCTGTATATATCCATTCTGGTATTGACAACATATCATTTATTTTTGGTTCTTTGCTGTAATAACCGGTGCCACTCTGAACTTGCTTCTGGCTGGCATTGTTACAGGAGAAACTCCCAGAAACTTGGTTCTTCTCACCCATGCAGTAAAGAAGTACAGGCCAGTGAGCCTACCAGCATGCAAGCAAAGTTTATTAGTGCTAAGTTCTAAAGGGAAAGCAAAGGCAAGGGTGGTTAGTGCAGGGGTGGCAAAAGTAGGGTAGCTAGAGGCCAGGTAGCCAACACCAGGATGGCTAAAGGCCAGGTGGCCAGGGGACCCTATGTGGCAAAAAGAGCCAAGAGGGCCAAGAGTCCAAAGGAGTGAGTCCTTCGTTCTGAGGACTTATACAGTTGGTGGTGTGGGGGTGAGGGAGTTACATTTTGATTGGCAGGTAAAGGTGGTGCCAGCTTCCACTGGGGAGTCACAGCTACCCAAGCAGAGATATGGGTGGGAGTCTGTTAGTCCAAATCCTTATCTTGCTCCAGACTCTATTTTTCATTTTGCATATGTGATGGGAAGCAGGCAGTTAACCAAAGTTGTTTTATGATTTCTTTTTCACTTTGGGCACTGTGAACCCCCTCCCCTTTTCCCTTCCAGGCTTTGTGAGGACTATACGGTCTCAAGGTTTTCCTTTTCCCAGCTAGTGAAGATGATGCACAGGCTTTCAAGGGCTCCCCCCGTCCTGCGCTATCATAGTTTCACTTGTCATTTGGGGTGCCTGGCAGCCTTATTGGACCAGGTTCGGGGTTCCTGGGCCAACGGGTGAGCATTGCTTTCAGCCTCCTGCATCAAGCTCTTCATTAGATTGCAGTGGTGAGGGCCCTGCTTTTATTTCCCCTCTGGCCGCTCATTCTACCGTAAAATCCCCTTTCAAATAAAATGGACCCGAATCTCTGGGGACTTTGGGCTCAGGGCTGTTGGGTTAATGGATGAGATATGTCTCCCTCCCCCTCCCTGCCTTGGTTCGCCGTCTATCCTGCCTAACAACGTTGGGAGTGACTTTTCAAGGATATATATCTAGAAGTACAATTTCTAAGTCAGAATATGTATTTCTTCAACTTTATTGAATAATACCAAATATAGTGCCAAAGAAGTTGAAATAATTTATATTCCGACCAGCAGTGTATATAAAAGTTTCCATTTTTCTACATCTTCATCAGCGTTTGATAGTAATTGACATTTTAACTTTTGCCACTCGGGTAAATTTAAGCCATTATTTTATTGTGGCTATTGCTTTCACTTGAGTTTGAAATGTCTTTTAATATTTTTTTCCCTCTTATGTTACTTGCTTTGCTATAATTTGTATTTATTTCATAAAGATTGCCAATGATCACAGCAATTTTGTATCCTAGAAAAATGTTATTTTGCTGGTTTTATGTGTCAGAAATATCTTCTCAGTTTCTGGCTTTTTCCCCCCTTTTCAATTTTTTCTTGCAATAAAGTTCTTAATTTTTAAGTAAATGAGTTTATTGATAAATTTAAATTAATTTTAAAGTAAATAAATTTTATTTATGGTTTGTGCTGGTTTATTTTCTGTTTTAAAATTTTTCTTCTAAATCATAAACATGTTCTTCTACATGTTCTTCTACAAATATTTCAGCTTTTCCTTTCTCATTCAGGTAGTTTTCCTTTTAGAACTGACCCCTCTGAACTATATAAATTAAAGATTCAATTTTATATTTTTATATGGATAATCAATCTCAGCACCATTTATTAAGCAATCCCTCCTTTACCTACTGACCAGCAAGCCACCTCTACCATGAATCAAATTTTCATATACTCAGGAGCTGGTCCAGGACTCTTTATTCTGATTTATTGTCCAATTTGTCTGTGTATGTGTGAATATAATCCTCCCTAATTGACTATAGATTTGAGTAAGTCTTGGTTTATGATAGGGAAAGGCCGCTGCATTATTCTTCATCGATATCACTACTGTGACTAGATATTGCCAAGGTGGAGTCATTTATGTGGAGGGAACTAAAATGGAGTTGTTCAGCCATGAAGAGGTTTGTCTTACACACGTTTCACCCAGCATGTTTCTCCATGAAATTTTGAACATTTTCAGCTGTGCCTGAGCTTTAATCTCCTCCTCACCATGACAACCAGACTATCTTTTTTTTTCACTTTGAAAGGAGCCAACATGTTTTGCCAGGCAACACCCTTTGTTTGCATATTGGGCTCAAACAATTAACATAGCCAGAATCCTTCATTTACATGAAGACTGGATTGTGGGTAGCATATCCAGCCCAAGCCTTTACAGACCCTGCCTTTCTTTGTTCCTTCGGAGCACAATTTTGGTCACTACCAGAATCTGTGCCCGGGATTGCACATTTGCTCAAATAAACACTTTTAATTCTTTATTACAGCTTAAATATTTTTTGTTAACATTAGTTTAGCCAATCTTAGCTATTTTAGAATGAGGTTTTCAAGTTCTATAAAACCTTTCATAATTTTGATTCAAGTTGTGTTGAATTTATAGATCATTTAGGAAATAAATAGTAATTCTCCCTCTATAAACATGATATATTCTACACTTATTTTGGTACATATTAGTACATTTAAAGAACTTCCCATATTTTTCTACATGAATTTTTCTACATCTTTTGTTAGGTTTGTTCTTAGCTATCTTACATTTTTTTGATCCTGTTTTAAATGGTAACTAATTTTTAAATTAAGTTTCTATTTCTCCCCTGTATATGTAATGAACTTTGTATATTGATTTGCACCTGGAAATTTTGCTTTCATCTATTCTTCTAATTTTTTAAGCAAAATTCTGTTTTTTCATGTAGACAAATACAATACTCTTAAATGGTACTATTTTTGTTTTTCTTTTTTAATACTTAAAGGCTGAATTTTTTCTGACTTCCTTTGTTATTTAGGATTTCCAGTATCCTATTCAGTGGAGAAGATAGAAAGAATCTTTGTCTAAATTTTAATTTTAAAAGAGTTGGTTTTAATAGTTCATTATTATATACAATCTTTAACATTTATTAAAACCAAATTTTCTAGTAAGTTTCCTCTATTTCTAATACTCTAAAAGCTGTTATTATAGTATGTTATAGGTTTTATTGCATTAAAAAAATTTATTGGAAAAGTTCTTCCTCCTTAAATCTGTTTATGTACTAGAACTAGATTTTTTAAAGTTAAACGAACCTTGTACTTCTGGGCTAACCCCAAGTTGATCATTATGAATTATCTTGGTTACATAATGTTGGATACAATTTGCTAATAAGTTATCTAGGACACTTGCATCTTTAGTCATGTGTGAGATTAGCCTGTAATTTTCTTTCCTGCTGCATCCCCTGGCTGGTATGTGTCAAGGTTATATTAGCCTTATAAAAAGAGTCGGAGACTGTTGCCTCTTTTGCTCTTCTCTGGAAGAGTTTGTGTAAGATTAGAAAGAATTGTTTCATGACTGTTTCATGGAATTTGCCTATAAATTTGAATCTGAGATTTTCTGTGTGGAAAATAAAGTTTTGTATTACTTGTTTTACCTTATTGGTTGTTACAGAATTCAGAGTTTTATTAAGTCAGTTTTGGTGATATTGTTTAAAGTTATATTTTTCTAAAAATTCTCCATTTCATTCAAGTTATAAAGTTTTTATAGCATTGCCTTTTCATCTCTTTAATCTTTATTGCATCCATACTGTGAAGATTAATAAACAGAAGGCTCAGGAAAATTAGTATTGGAAGGGTCTATAGGGGAACTCTCACACTCTACCACTCATTGTCAATTATCTCCAACAGGAAAAGCCATATATGTCATCTCCAACAGCAAGGTAGTTTTCTACTCCACTACTCCAGCAGCAAGAAGATCTTCTCCTCACCCAGCAAATACTCAGCAGTTGAAAGACTGTTATAACTCAGCCAATGAAAAGCCACTACACTTTGAACTCCTAGTCTCCTCTACCGGACTCTGGTTACAACAGCCCCTCTACATTCCCCCCTTTCCCCTGTAAAAGAATATTCCTCTCTTTTGTTCTTGGACTTGTGCATGGTTTGCCATTAGACCATATGTCCCTTATTACAATTCTTTGTTGTTCCTGAATAAACCCACATTGTTGGAGAAATATCTGGCTGTCCATTTAAAGTCAACAATATGCCTTTCTTTTCATTTCTGGTGCTGTTATTTGTGTCTTCATTTTGCTTGATATGTTTGCCAAAGTCTTGCCATATCTCTTTGACTTTTCAAATTACAAACTGTGGATTTCGTCAATCTTTTCTATTATATTTTTGTTTTTTGTTCATTCATTTCAGCTTTTATATTTATAATGTACTGGATGTGAGCTTGTTCTGCTATTCTTCAACTGCTTTATAAATTTTCTAATTTCTTAAATTTACTGTTTAATTTCCCACCCTTCCTGTTTTCTAACACAAGTGTTTAAGGTAATAAATTGACCTAGAAATATTGCTTTAACATTTACAATTTATTCATATATAATTCCATAGAATAAAGTGCGCAGATTTTTGTCTTTGTCGGATGAGTTTTGAGAACTGTATATGTCCTTATAATGTGATTCAAGTTAGGATCTAGGACATGTCTATCACACTAGAAAATTCCATTATGCCCCCTTTCACCAGTCTTCCTTCCAGAGGTACCCTGTTCTTTGATATCTTTAATTATAGATTAGTTTTGCCTGTCCTTGAATGTCATATAAATGAGGTATTATAGTATATATTCTCTGCATCCGTATATATTCTCTTGTTCTATGTATCAGTAGGTGGTTCCATTTTATTGCTGAGTAGTATTCTGTCACAACTTGTTTATTCATTTTTCTATTGATATTGAGGCTGTTTCTAGTTTAGGGCTCTTCAAAATAATATTTTTATATAATGTCTTTTTATTTTTATCTATTTTTAAAATTAGGTTTGTTTTCTTTGTAGGATTGTAAGAATTTTTTTATATTTTCTAGACAGTTCTTTATCATATATAAGTTTTGATAAATATTTGCTTATAGTCTCTTGAATTTTTATTTTGTGAATGGTGTATTTTAATCAGCAATATATTCAATTTTGAGGAAGTCCAATTTGTTTTTTTTTTGGGGGGGAGGGTTAGAGTATTTCTCAGTTTGTCCAAATATCTTTGACTACCCCCAAGATCATAAATATATACCCCTATGTTTTTCTTCTAGAACCTTGATTACTCTTTTATGTTTATGTGTAAATGCTCTTAGATTAGTTTGTGTGTGGAATGAGACATAGGAACATGAGCAGAACAGGAAAGCATCTTCCTATTGGAGGTGGAAAGCATGGCTCTCCCTGTTTGAAGTAATTGATGGTGAGTGGCAGAGCATGAGCGCTCCTCCTATAGGCCTTTCCAGCTCTAATTTACATGAGGTTTCTGTTTACTAATCCTCACAGTATAGATGCAATAAAGAAGAAAGAGATGAAAAGATAAGTTATAAAGAAGGCTTAACAAATACATGAAAAAATGTAAATATAACTTTTTAATCTGTCCATTGAAATTTTATTTATTACCTTTATTTCCAAATTTTAGTTGGATTGTTTTTAATTTGCTTAATGAGCTTCATAATATCTTCATTAATATTTTTATACACTTACCTTTTAACAGAAACAAATTTACTTTCTACGCTGTGGCTGTTAATTCCAATAACTGAATTATTTGAGAGTCTCATTCTTGCCATTTGTTTCTGCTTGCCTTTACTCTTTCACTTTAAGGGGTCCTTTGTTCTGTGATTTTGTCTTTCTTTTTAAAATTGAAGCTAGACTTCATTTGGGGGCATTCTTGGAGCCTGGTGTTTTTTAAGATAAAACTTGCTCATGTTTCTGTCAGATGCTCAGAAGCACTACTAATCAAGTATCATCTAAAATAAAGTTTACGTGAAGGTTTTTGTTCCCAGATGGGAAGTGTGAATTTTGACCTTAAACCTACATGGGACAGGATTTTGCTTACAAATTTTCTCTTTTGTATACTATTGTTTGAGATAAGGGAGTTTCATTTCTGTCTCCCTCGGTGGGTAAACTTTTCCTTTTACTGAGGACGTAGCTTTTCAAGGTCCTGGGTTTAGGCAAGAGCCTCCTTTTAGAATTCCCAGTGTATAGGCTAGGCTTTATATTCTTTCCCCTAAACACTATAAGATTTTTTAAATTTATTTTTTGTATATTTTATTGAGTATGCTATCACAGTAGTCATATTTTTCCCCCTTTTATCCCCTCTACTCTGCACCCCATCCCATCCTCCCCATACCTCTTAGTCCATGTCCATGGGCTGTACACATAGAATTTTTTAAATGGATTTTCAGAGTCATCATTCATTAATTTCCTTAGGATAACCAGCTATTTTGTGCTTGCTTAATTTTCTAGGTTCTTGTGTATCCTATTTAGACTCTATTTTTACTTTCTTGTTGGCTCAATAATGCACTTAAAATATAGCTAATGTTTTTCAGTGTCTTAATTTATTTTGAAGTGAAAGGTTTATTGAGAATACCCAGTATACTATATTATCAGAAATTGAAAATCCATATTTTCATTTAAACTGTTTACAGCCTCATCAGCTAACAATGATGCAATTCATATACTTGGCAACAACAACAAAATACAAACTAGATGTATAGTGGGTAGTTTAATAGCTCACTAATTTTGATATAAATATTATATCTGAGGTTCCAATTACCATTAAGGGTACTTAAAAAATAAAAGACCATTTTCTTCATTCAGTATATACAAAGATAGTACTAAAAAATGGCACATGTATCAGTTGATGAAGCAGAAAACAAATCAAAGAAAGAAAGAAAGAAAGAAAGAAAGAAAGAAAGAAAGAAAGAAAGAAGAAAGAAAGAAAGAAAGAAAGAAAGAAAGAAAGAAAGAAAATTGTCATACTGGTACAGACTTGCCGAATGACAGCCAATGTGCATAAAATATCATTGTAAACTAAGAGTGACCAGAGAGTTCTGTTGATTAAAACATTAACACTACATCTGATGCTTAACCTACCGTAGAAATGGATATGAGGGATTGAGCAAAAAGGAAAAAGGACTCATGGACATGGACAACAGTGTGGTGATTGCGGGGAAAGGGGGTACAAGGGCATTAAATGGTAATGGAAAAATACAATAAAAAATTTAAAAGGAAAAAAAGAAATGAATAGACCATGCTTATAGTTATAATTTAAGGTCATGGACTTTTACCAATCTGAATGCAAGAATTTGCTACAAGGTCACTATATTTGCAGACATAATACCCATTACCTGGGAAAAAAATAGCATCTAAAACTAAGCAAAAACTTGGTCAGTTTAGGATTATAGATTGGTGGCAGGGATGTCTTAAAAGAACAACTATGGTAGGACTAATGCTTCTGAATATCTCACTGAAATAAGACATTGACAATCAAATGATTCAAGCATTTCAAATAAGCATATTTAATTTAAGACATTATCAAATTTTTTACCAGTACTGATGCGGTAGTAATAATGTCAATGCTGCCTGCAGATGAAACAAGTGTTGGGTTCCCCAAGGTGGATGGGAGTCAAGGGTACAGGCCAATTTGGGCAGACTTTCCAGTGGCGACTAAGGGTAAGTCCATGAGTGGGAAGGTGGCAGCATCTGGGTTGAGTAGGAAGATCTGCTATAGTTCTTGTGTGTTAAAGTTGTCAAAGAGTCATACCATTAATGGCATGAAACCACTTATCTCCAATGCAGTTATATAGGATTGCTTGTAAAGATTTCTCTTAATCTTTCTTTTTTCCAAATCCTGCTGCATATTATGTGCTTTCCAGAATTCAAGTTGTAATGGGGTGCAGAGCAGGAGTCCCTGAAAATAGCAGATCATATTCCCCACAAACCTCAATTGGGAGAAGGGGGTGTGGATGATATGGCATTTAAGATATTTTGCATAACAGTGGTAAGTGAATAGTTGTATTGCCACCTTTGTGGGCAAAGGTATATGTGACTTTAAGAGCATATAGTGACTCATGACATAGCCCCTGTGTCACAGGGATCTCTTGCCTTGACTAAAGATAGCAGTTGAAAGGAGGTAAAAGATACGGGGGAAATGGTAAAACTAGCACATCATAGCAGGACCGGACATGAGGCCACATAGGAAGTTCCAAGCTGAAAATTTAAATGAGGGCAGGCTGAGAGAGACAGGGATTCCACCATGTGGCCTGGTATAGGAAGGAAGAAGGAGACATGAGGTTTGTAGTGGGGCAGTAGAAGCCACACGGGCTGAGAGAGAGGCAGAAGAAGCCATGAGGGAGGAAAGGGTATAATGAGAGAGATGATGGAGTTGTGCAGGGACATGCCTAATCAAGCACGGGCTGAACTGTGACCAAGAATGCAGACTTCTGCTTCTCTGAAGGACGTATGGAGAAACCACTCTTGGGACCTGTGCCTCCTTGAACTTCACCATGATTCAGTGTAACATGGCATATGTTTTCATGAACTACTGCATGGAGACCGAGAACAATATACTTCAGGTCCTGAAGGAGAGAGATGCTATGAGAGGATGGTAACTCTGAAACCCACAAGTGCACATTCCAGAGGGGATGGAGACCTGTTTGCATGACTGGTTTAAGAACAGATAAGGATTTGGGGAACTTCTGGGCCTGGTTTTGGTTTGTAGCCTTTTGGGGAGCAAGGAAAATACTAGGTTTCATTGGAGAGGAGGGCTCTGAGCAGGGGTACTCTCAGGCCCCCAAGCCGTAATCCTGTAAATAAAAACATGTTTCCTTCAGCACTAATTGTTGGGTCATGTATCAAGGTGCCACATCGCTAAGACCCAGTTCGCTCGGTTACAAAGTGGCTGAGCACATTATATTTCAACTAAATGAACATAAAACAGAAATACACTTACTTAGCCACATTTACCTTTCCTTTAGCAAAACCTCTAAACAAATACATTTTGTTCATACTGCTTAATCTTTTATATTCTCCTCCCTCATTTTAATACATTTTTTTTTCTCATCATTACTATTCATACCTAGCTGACCTTTGAAGTCTCTTTTGTAGATTATCTTTTGGTGCATCTTTCTCTTTGGAGTGTTTTTCCTCTTAATGTTTTAATGGGGTTGGTTTTGTGCAATGGGCAGGTTCCTCTCCCACTTGGGTGTGATCACCCATCTAATAAAGGCCTATGAATGAGCAGCTTAGAAGTTCTGCCTTAGATCCCAAGAGGAACACTAAAGATGGTCTATTCCTCTGGCCTACATTCTGCACACATTCTGAATACTAAGGTTAGAACGTGAGCCTATTGGAAATGTGCCAGCGAGGCCTACTTTCCTGTCAAGCAGGAAGAAAAACTCTTGGTTCATATGTACAATTGCCTAATTCACCACGGTCAGGGAAGCCTTATAGGTGTTTGGAGCCAATGCCCCGTAGCAACATTTCTCCACTGAAGGGGTAGCAGAACAGAAGGGAGAAAGGCCCTCCACATGCAGCCACTCCCCTCCAAGTAGAGATTCTAATACCTAAAGAATTTTGGTGTACACATGTAAATAAAAGTGGCAAAGAAAAGCAAATGAAGAGTAATTTAGTCCAAAGCCTCCTTTTTATATTCCATGTGAACCTGAAAAGGAGGTAGAAGACTGACTGAGGATTTGTAGTTTCAAGGTCTATGCAATCTCTCATACTTATGCTATGTATGAAAAGACGAGTCATGTTCATAAAAAAAAGAACAAAATAAAAACTATCTTCATTGAACTATTATGCACATAAATAATTACTCAAATACCAATTTTAATTCTCACTTTCACATTTATTTTTGCTTCAAAATATTACCTTGAGTGCTTAGCACAATTAATATCCCTAATTCTAAAAGTCCCATCTCTCTTAAGGTGTTACATCAAAAATAGATAGGACTCATCTTACTATGCTCTAAGTTTCCAAAGAAACTATCCTCAGTCATTTCTAGTCATCAATGAGCTCACTGTTAACAATCAATGAACTTTTAATTCCTATGAAACACTTTCACCGCTATCACTTTCAGAGATACACACAGCACAGTCAGGCAATCCACATTGCTCCCTTTGCATTATACTTCATTTCTACTAACAAAACAGAAGTTTGGGGAGTTACCACACTCCAACAGGAAACTGCCCAGGTTTAATGGGGATTTTCCACAGTAGACCAAAGTCCAAAATACAGCTGGACTTCCTCATTATGCTGAGAAACCAACATGAATTATGACCATGCTGCTATATTTGAAACTGCAATGTAAAGATTCAAGATTGAGCACAGGATAGTGAACAGTGTATTTAAGTGCCACCTACAGGTTATACCTCTCTTATAGTCTTTTCTTAGGACAAAACTAAAGGCAGTGCACCAGAGGAAAGATGAATTATATTGCTCAGGAGAAACAAAAGCTAATTCTTTTACTGGGGCCCTCCTATAATTCAACTTATTTTAGTGGGCTGGGTTATTCTTCAATGGGCATACTTTAAAATAAAACAGAGATGAAAGTTTTTATATTATTATCAGAGGAAGTAAATTGATTATTATGAGGAAGTAAATTAATTATTAGAGGAAGTAAGTTAATTATCTATTAATTATCTATTCTGGTGAGACTACAAGTTGGTATGTTTAAAAGAGGACAAAAATATTGGGATACTAGTAGATTGGCATTAATATTACTATCACTTCCTTCTTATACTTTTTAACTTGTTTTTTAACCATTGGTTAAGTATCTCAGTATGTGTATAGATTATATCTACACAGTAGTCAATGAGGTGCTTAGACGCTATTACAGATAATTTGTATAATAATTATTCCAAATTATCAAATATTCAGTAAGTTATACTGTAAAATGGGCATGATAATAATGTGATGTGATGATATTTTAAAAATCTGTTCTTGAGACTTGTATTATACAGTTTGTCTATCTAAGTTAATGCATTATAAAATGTATGTATTTTTTATTGAAACTAAATGATTAAAATGTAAACAGTAAGCAAATATTTGTTGAGCTTCTATGTCCCTAACACTGAGCTAGTTAGGGGCAATACAAGGAGAGGTCCTTGTTCCTACCATCAGATTGTTAGCAATATAATTGAGGAGAGAAGATATATAGAGATGAAAACATAAAGAAGAGTTTGGGGGAGTAAGTGTTGTAAGAACTGAGAAATACAAGAAATTATAGAAGAAATAGGATTTTAATTGAGGTTAGAATGGGTATACTGAAGTGCAGAACAACAGGGGGAAATGAAGGTATGACAGCATGAACGCATGCGGTATATGTACTCAGGAAACACTCATGGCCAGACCGCATTTCTTTAGCATCTGCTCCGTGACAGAGCTTCTACATACTCCTTTAGGTCTCACAAAGCCTCTGTGAAGTGGCTACTGTTATTATTCCTATTGTATAAATGAGGATATTGAGGTTGAGAAGGGTTAAGTAATTAGATCAAAGTCATTGAGCTGATAAGTAGTAAAATCAAGATTCAAACCCACAACTTCATCATTCCAAAGAGGGTGTTCTGAACCACTATGCCAACAATAAATAAACCATCTGTCTTTAAAGGATGCAGTATATGGCATGAGATAAATTTAGGAAGTGTAACAGCCGGGCAACAGATGGCACATTCAAATTAGATTATTCAAGTTAAGTTTGATACAGAGAATATTTACAAAGGTATGTGCAAGGTAAAGGGAAAACGCAAGAATGAGGCAGCATCCCAGCACCACTAAAACCATTTCCACCCCTCAGTCTGAAAGGTGGAGTGGAGAGTGGGAGTTATCAAACTCCAGAAGGACAAAGGGATGCCAGATAAGATGCATGACTTTTAGTAGGAAGGAGAAATCTGGGGAAGTAAATTCCGTGACTTCATTCTCCTCCTTCCTTCTTATTTCCTGCCAGGGTTACTATTGATACAACTCATATAGATCAGACCGTGGGGCCAAAGGGCAGTCGAAGAAGGGTGGACAATGTATCTGGAAAAGCAAAGAGAAGTTAGGAAGCACTAGGATGATCTGTGAGGTTCTTGAGTGTTAGGCTAAATTATGTAGACCTCATTCTGTTGGGAATAAAGGGTCAAAAACTGTTGGGGGTGAGGGAATTACATATGAAAGAATTGCTTTAGAAAACTGAAGTTTTATTAGTATGGGTAGAATGAAAAAGCTGAAAGCAAGAATGTTTTGGAAAAGCCTTTACAGAAAGTTTGGTAGGAGAAATTAAAGAGGATCCAAATAAATGGAGAGAAATGATGTGTTCATGAATCAAAACACTAAATATTGTTAAGTTGTCACTTCTTGCCATATTGATTTGGATTTTCAACACAATTCCAGTTAAAAATATCACCATTTTTTTAAACTGACAAGCTGATCCTAAAATTCATATGAAAATGAAAGACCAAAAATAGTGCTAACAGCTTTAAAAACGGAGAGCAAAACTGGATTTCTTACACTATCTGATTTTACAACTTATACAGTAATAGTGACAATAATCGATATAGTACGATACAGGCATAAAAATAAATAGATCAGCAAAGCAGAACAAAGTTCTGAAATTGCCTCACACAAATACATAGTCAATTGATTTTTGACAAAATTACAAAGGAAATTCAGCAAAGAAAGGATAGTTTTACATGGTGCTGGCATAATTGAACAATCGTATGTAAAGTGCAAACTCCGCTCAAGGTTTCTGGATCGAGAAGTGCCCTACTTATTAGAGAACACCTCTGGTTGTTCTAGTAGAGACTGGGTACCTGGCTATATTGCATTAAGTGATTATGTCATCTGAGCTACTAACCATGGCAGTTCTACTGAATCATAAGGTCAGGGGGCTGTAAAAGCAATCCATTTATGATAAAAGGAATGCATTCACACCCAGCCTTAAACAGAACCCTAAGTTTAAGGAACTCAAATTTTTTATAATGTTTTTTGCTCTTAGGGAAATACTTTCTCTATCTTCCAAGGCTGTTCGTTATACAAAAATGATATCTAGAAACAAAAATATATCGAGTCAAAGGCAGTCAGTGTCTCTGCTTATATGATGTGCAGAAATATGAGACCCATGAATAATTTCCCCCAACACACAGCTATGGGGTTGGAGAGATTCTACAATTAGAGATTTCACAATGTGCCCCATAACAGAACACTACTTGTTCATGAATCAAGCTCGCTTACAATTGTGATTGTCAAATATGATTGTTTCCATTGTCCTTAAGTCCCCTATCTCCTCCACCATGAGCATCAAATCTATAAGGCATCAGTGTCAGAAGCCAGAGAAAAGGAATTGTGGGGGGTGTTCACCAGAAAGACGGAGTAAGCTGGCAGCATTGCACACGTTCTCCAGGTCATTCTAGATTTATCCCACTACAGCCTTAGCTGGAGGGAGGCAGCATGGTATCCATCTCTGAATGAATATTGAAATATTGACTATTATATGAAACTGGATATTCTAAATCTAGACTGATCTTTGGATCTTAAAAAAGCTACTAAATTCAAGGGATTTCCTAAGTTTCTACCCAGGAAAAAAGAAAACTAATCACATTAGGCACATTAAAAGGCTGTGAGGGGAAAAAAAAAAGCAGCTTGCTTTCTGCTTGGACACTACGAGATGTGTTGATATCAACATGCCACTTAATACACACAATTTATGAAGAAAAAAAATTTGTTCAAGGGAATTCTCCTAGGGAATTAAAATTTTATTATTTTACCTTATAAGTTGCAGCATTTGACTTTTTTAAATAAATAATTTATATTACCTAACTAATTTAGAAAGAAATTATTATATATTGAATACAATGCAATAAAATAAAAAGTAGAGGAATTCAGAAGCCCGGAATAGATTCAGGAGTTAAACAACACCCTCTGAAAAATCACTTTCTTTCTTCAAGCCTCCTAATGTCATATTAAAGGGCCCTTACGTAGAGCTGCGAATACACTTGCTTAGCCATCTTCAAGAATCTAAACTGAATCCAGCACATACCTCGTTTCTATACCAAAGGAATAAAGCCTGGGTCTACGAAAGCAAAAATCAGCTTCATCATGATAGCACTTCAGAGAAACATACTGGATTCTGGGAAAGTGGTAGCTGAGGACTAGAATTTCATTATCAGTTGGAAAGCAGTGATGCAGAAAGCAGAGAATCTAGAACCATAGCGTGGAAAACAGAGAAGGCAAAACAAATGTCTTTGGAACAAGACTCCTTTTTGGCTGCAGCAGTCAGAGGCAACTTTTCTCTGAGAAAAAGTAGAGCTTCTTAGATAAATGTCCATGGGAATCCATTTATCCAGTGGGCTGCTCTAAATATTACTCTAATCAGCAATCCTATATACTATTAATCAATGTGATTTCTTGAATTAAACTGAAAATTAATGCAGTAGCACTTACTTTTGGGACCCAGGTTCACTCAGGGGCACTGTATTTAATATATCAGTAAAATTACTCACTGAGAACCAGCTTCGGCAGGATACAATAGGACTCCAATTCCTTCCCATCCTGAAAGAAATCAGTAAGAATTATCTTGTATAGTTGTATGAAATGTTATCACTCTAGATATTTCATATACAATAAACTGATAATGCAAAATAGTTTCCTTACTAATGAAGCCACCGATTGAAAGTCTGTTCTAAATAATAAGGTTTCACAAATACAAGAATTTTTAAAATCTTATCAAATCAATGCCAACTGTAATTATAATGTCTCCACCAATCAGGTTTTAACTTGTACTACATGGAGATAAAAAAGAAACAAATAAAAAAACAGGAGTTCCTGCTTTGGAGGATTTGAGAATTATATCAGTAAGTTGGGTATTTAAGGGCATAATGGAATAATCAGTGATCCAAAAATTTCAATAACATACATTAATAGAAAAGGAAAAACACTGCATTGACCTTTTGTCAAAGATTTGAAAAACAAGTATATTGTATGGGACTGGTAAACTGATGAGCTGGTTACTTGTTTGGAAAAGCTAAAATTAAATTTCTGATAACCGAGAAATTCCCAGTGTTCATTTGGAAGTTATCCTATCTCTTATCCTGGGAAGACTGGAAGCTGGTCTCCCAGAGAGCAGTTTCCTGATTCTAGAAATGAAATACTCTCTGGATACAGTGAATCTTAAGTGTTCGAATTAAAAGAAGGTATAGATCCCAAAATCATGCAAGAGAGATGGGACTCAAAAAGGCAGAAAGGGAACCTAGAAAGCTCCCCAGATGAGAGGACACCTAAGGGAGACATGAACACTCAGGCACAGTAATAAGCATCAGAGCCCAAGGTGCTGAGAACATATGCAAAGCACTTTGGTACAAATGATGTGGGGTGGAGGTCCCGAGTAATTCAGAGAATTGTTAGGCCAGGCTCACTCTGGACACCTGCTGGGTGTGACCAAGGAGGGTGCTTTCTTTACAGCAGGAGTGGGTGAGGGAAGTGGCTTCAAGAAGAGTTACACACACTTACCAAATACTTAGAGAGGATTCTGGGTCTGTTTTTCCAGGAAACAGGGTGAATGCAGAGCTCCCCAATTGATTTCAAAAGCCTGGCACAGGCTAGGTTTGAAATAACACCTAACATAAACATTAGCAGAGAACTGCGTTCTCTGAAGAACAAAAACCCAACATTTTATACAGGATATATGGTCTGATAAGATCTATTTTTTAAAGTTGTATTTCTTCCATGGCCATGTATCTCCCTTACACCCTCACCCCACAATCACCACAGTGTTGTCCATGTCCATGAGTCCTTTTTCCTTTTTGCTCCATCCCTCCACTCCCTAAACATGTTCCCCCTCCAGGAATAGAGCTACTTAAGCCAAATTTTCTTTCTTTTTATTCTGAGGATAAGTGGATATTTAATTCCTGACATGTCCTGGTTATATGCAAATACATGTGAGTCATGGCCCATTGCTGAAAATCACATTTCTGGAAGCAATGCACACTAATTAAGTAGTTATTGAAAATCATCATTTGACAACTATAATGTTGCCACCACCTTTCCAAATCATAAAATGAAAAGTTTCTTGTAGCAAATATATTTAACTAAAATGTACTACATTGCAGCTGCTAAAAAGCTCTGAGACTGACTCCTTTTTTATGAACAATGTTGACTGCAGGCAAACAAAATAAATTGTAGTAAGGGATACCATATGACATTTTCAAAATACTCTGTTTAATGATGCAACTGCCCAACAATTGTTTATTGTTAAGATTAATACCCCCAGTACATATAATAATTATTAATAACAAACTTCTATAAAATGATACCCAATTAATTTTCATTCAGGGCAAACCACATGCCAGGCATTGTGCTAAGCAGTTTACATACATCTAACCATTTCTCTGTCTATCTATCTATCTATCTATCTATCTATCTATCTATCTATCTATCATCTTATCTCCCTATCTAGCTATTGGTACAAGCTAGGTAATTCTGTTCCTTTTAAAAAAATTATTATATTTTATTGATAATGCTATTACAGTTGTCCCAATATTTCTCCCTTTGCCCCTCTCCACCCAGCATCCCCCGCTCCCTTAGAGAATCCCCACACCACTGTTCATGTCCATGGGTCATGCGTATAGTTCTTTGGCTACTCCATTTCCTGTACTGTACTTTACATCCCCATGGCTATCCCGTAACCACCTATTCGTACTTCTTAATCCCCTTACCTCCTCACCCATTCCCCTACAACACCCTCCCATCTTTTAGATTCAATTGCTGATAGATATGTATTTAATGCCATTTTATTGTTCATAGACTTAATCTTCTTTTCTTAAATAAGTACCTTTAACATTTCATATAATAGTGGTTTGGGGATGATAAACTTTTTTTCTTATCTAGGAAGCTCTTTATCTGCTCTTTGACTATGATACCAAGACAGGGAGTCATAGCAGCTCTACCAAATACAGAGAAACAAACACAGGGAGGCTGCCAAAATGAAAAGACAAAGAAACATGGCCCAAATGAAAGAACAGATCAAAACTCCAGAAAAATAACTAAAAAAAATGGAGATGAACAAACTGTAAGATGCATAGTTCAAAACACTGTCTATAAGGATGTTCAAGGAACTTAGTGAGGACCTCAACAGCATGAAAAAGATCCAGTCAGAAACAAAAGATACACTAACTGAAGTAAAGAACAATTTACAGGGAAACAACAGTAGAGTGAATAAATCCAAGAATCAGCTCAATGATTTGGAACATAAGAAAGCAAAAAACAACCATGCAGAACAAGAAGAAAAAAGAATACAAAAAAATGAGGATAGTGTAAGCAGCCCCTGGGACAACTTTAAGAAGTTCAACATTCACATCATAGGGATGCCAGAAGGAGAAGAGAAAGAGCAAGAAATCGCATCTCTATTTGAAAAAAATAATGGAAGAAAGGATCCCTAATTTGGTAAAGGAAATAGACATGCAAGTCCAGGAAGCACAGAGAATCCCAAACAAGATGGATACAAAGAGGACCATTTCAAGGCACATCATAATTAAAATTCTGAAGACTAAAGGTGAAGAAAGAATCTTAAAAACAGCAAGAGAAAAGCAGATAATTACCTACAAAGGAGTTCCCATAAGACTTTCAGGTGATTTCTCAAAAGAAATTAACAGGCTTGAAGGGACTGGCAAGAAATATTTCAAAGTCGTGGAAAGCAGGGACCTATAGCCTAGATATCTCTACCCAGCAAAGATATCATTTAGATAATTCTGTTCTAAAGTCCACTCTTTTCAACTATCATTATATTATAAGCAAACTGAAAAGAAACAAAAATATAAATGACAGAAAATAATCCAGTTCTACATAAGTTAATAGATTATAGAAATTCACTAATTTTTAAAAAAGCATGCTCTGACTGGTGTGGTTCAGTGGGTTGGGCATCATCATGCAAACTGAAAGGTTGCTAGTTCAATTCCTGGTCAGGGATCATGCCTGGGTTGTGACCTGGCCCCTGGCTGGGATGTGAGCGAGAGGCAACAAATCAGTGTTTCTCCCACACATCGATGTTTGTCTCTGTCTCTTGATCCCTACCCTCCCCCTCTCTAAAAATAAATAAATAAAATCTAAAAAAGAAGCCCGAACAATTACAAATGTTCAAATAGGCAAAGTTTACTTAGCATGATGATAAATGATAATAAACTATACCTCATAACAAATTTCAAAGAGATTTTCAAAACACTTGTAGTTGTCATAAATTTTTTCAAAATACTAGTAAACATTCCAATTGGCTATCTCCAAACAGTATATAAAATAATCAGGGGGAAATAGAGGTAATTTGCATTCTTATAATTTTTTTTGTAATTCCAGTTTTTTTTAATTTAGTTAGTTAAACCTGCTAACAAAACAATCATAAAACAGAACTACACAGCAAACAATATATGAGTAAACTTATTTATGAATACATATTAAATATTTCCAAATACTAATAAAATATTAGCAACTGAGTAAAACTATAAGATAGGTATAGTGAGTATAAGTATTATTTTATTGTTTTATAAAAGATATACATTCTTCTTGTAAAAACAAAACAACTCAGGAAATACAAAAATCACTTGAATTTCCATTACCATGATATAATCAATACTAACATTTGAAAATGTAGGAATGTTTATGCATTCTTATAATTAACCAAGAATTCATTCTAACACCAAATGGGAAAACTATTATCACTATACCTAAAAACTAATAAAATAACTAACAAAAAATTGAGAGGAAATAATTATTTGTTAAATGGGGTTTGCCCATTAGTTATTATTCAAAACGCAACCCCAAAACAGTGGTTTAAAACAATGAGTATTAATTATTGCTCATAAGTCCATGGGCCAGTGAGGCAGTTATACTAAACTGAGCTAGACTTAACTGGGCTTGGCTGAGTTCATTCACGCATCTGAAGGCAGTCAGGGGGCTGGCTGGGAACTGATGCTTCAGAAAGACCTCCATCCTATTGCAGTTATTGGCTTAAACTCAACAGCAGGGTCGCCAGGGTAATGAGTCTTTTAGCACTCAGCGGGATAGATTGGGCTTTTTCACACAGCACAGAGATCCAAGAAAAAGAACAAAAGTGTTAGGTCTCTTGAGGCCAGGCGTCAGAACTGAAGCAGTATCACTCAGCGTCTTTTGGCCAAAACAAGTCAAAGGCTAGGCCAGATTATAAACACCCATCTCTTGAAGAGAGAAGTTGTGCGGTCACAGTGCAAAGGGCATAGATTCAGGAAGGAGTAAAATATGTGGTCCTGTTTAAAATTCATTTATCACACGTCAAAAGAAAAGGAATAGGATTCTGATGACTTCCCCATATGGAATGTTAACACAGACATGTAGGTTTACATATATAGGGAGGCACTTTTTTCTGAGAACTGCCCACCCCAACTATAGAGGACCTTGTTAAGAGCAAATTATTTTCTTCTTTTATAAAGGAACATGACCCTCTAACCGGAGTGAGCACATGATTCAAGATGGGCCAAATTATCACTCAGTAATTTGAACTGGGTGATTTAGAGACTGGTACTTGAGATTAATGTCTGAGCCCTAGAACAGGGAATACATATTGAATCACCTACTGAGATTCATGGACCTGGTTTGGACTCCATCTTCTATAAGATCTGATTATTAATATTTCCTTAGCTTGTGTGACATAATCTAGGACCATTCCAATAAATTCCCTTTCTTGCATAAACTTGCTTATATTGATTAGATTACATAGAACCAAAGCAGTTATAAAAAAGTACTGTACATGGGTTGAATGAGTTTCTTTTCATTCTTTCATCTTCTCTTTATTTTAATATTTCTCTCCTAATACAAAGTATCTCCACAGGTATTTACAAAGAAATATCTTTGTCTACTTATTTTTCTCTATTTTTAATATTTTTAGTGATGGCATATTTTTTACCTTGATCACCATGACAGAATTTACTTATAGCATTCTGTTATTAAATAATTATAAATATTCTAAACAAAGGTGTCCAGCCTTTTGGTGTCTCTGGGCCACACTGGAAAAAGTGTTGTCTTGGGCCACACGTTAAACACATTGCAACATGTAATCACACAAAAAAATCTCAAAATGTTTTAAGTAAATTTATGATTTTGTGTTGGGCCACATTCACAGCCATCCTGGGCTGCATGCGGCCCACAGGTCACAGGTGGACGCCCCTGTTTAGAGCAGCAAAATGGGACAGCTTTACAAATGCATGGGATCTTGGCAATTACAGGCAGAAAAATTGAAGTGATTTACTCCGGATCACAAGAAATTAGTGAGAAAACTGCATTACATTCCACGGATGTTTCTGCTACCCTCATGCAATGAAGTAGTTTTTATTAGTCATTTAAGGATTTGGCAATTAATTTAGCAACTAAAAATAATCTGTGTTGTAACAACTACTCTGCAGTTGTATTACATATAAAACAAGCATAATAATGCTATAGGGATGTTTTGAGAATTCAGAATTAATTAATATATGTAAAGCTTACCTTACAACGATGGTTTATGTAATGAGTGCTCAATACATATTAATACTAGTTATTCTCATCCATTGTTTAAATATATAATTTTAAAAATCAACTTCATTGAGTATAATTTACATACAATTAAACATATCATGTTAAGTATAAATTTCAAGAAGCTTGGACAATTTTTTCTATAACTTTTTATACGCCAACCACCACAATCAATATAAACTGCATTTCTATTAATTCAGAATTTAACACACCACTTCCTATCTCCACCTCAGGTAATCAATGATCAGTGTTTTGTCACTATAGTCGACATCTATTTTCTAGAGTTCGTTTGTGTCAGGCTTCTTTAACTTAGCATTAGTGTTTTTTAGATTCAATCATTTTTATATGTTGCATAGGTAACTCCTATTAACTGCTGACCAGTATTATTTTGTATGATTATACCACAATTTGTTAAACCATTCACATGTTGATGTATAAACTCTCCAATTTTGTTCTCCTTCAAATTGTTTTAGCCACTCAAACTCTTTTACATTTTTATTTAAACTTTAGAATCAACTTGACAATTTCAGCAAAGAAGATTCTGATGTTTTTATTGAAATTTTGCTAAATTTATACCTTAATTTCAGAAGAATTGATATCGTAACAATATTGAGTCAGCCAATACATGAATGTGGTATATCATTCTGTTTATTTAGGTCTTTATAAAATTTCTCTCAGCAATGTTTTCTAGCTTTCAATATTCAGGTGTTGAATACATTTGCTTTAATTAGTTTTTAACCTCATCTTTAACTCTTTCATACTTTTTCGGTGTTATTATAAATGTCTTTAATTTCTACTTTTTCATTGAAAGTAGGCAAAAATACCATTTTATATAGACCTTGTATATGTCTATCTTTCTACAATCACTGGTTAGTTCCAGTAGTTTTAGGTGCACTTTTTGTAAATAAGAAAATTTTAACTCATTTTCATCTGTATACTTTTTATATAAATTTCTTGCCATATTATACTACCCAGGATACCAGCAGTAAAATAGTGAATCATAGGGGCTTTACCCATGTTAGACGGTAAGCAGTCATTGTTTCACTTTTAAAGTTGATAGTGGTTGTGATTTTTTTATAGTGCTCCTTATCAGATTAAGTTCCTAGTTTACTTAAAATCTACCATAAATGCAGGTTGAATTTTTGTGGATAAAGCTCCTTAATATTGGTCTTGGAAATGATTTGTTTTTGATATGACACCAAAAGCACAAGCCACAAAAACAAAAATAAATAAGTGTGATTACATCAAACTAAACAAAAAATTCTTCACAGCAAAAGAAACAATCGACAAAATGAAAAGGCAACCTATGGAATAGGAGAAAATATATGGAAAATGTATCTGATAAGGAGTTAATATCTAAAATATATGAGGAACTCATACAACTCAATAGGAAAAACACAAACAATGCAATTTAAAAATGGTCAAAGAAGTGTTGGGGAGGATGTGGAGAAAAGGGAAGAGCTGCACACTGTTAGTGAGAACATGAAGTGGTGCAGCCACTGTGGAAAACGGTATGAAGGTTTCTCTAAATATTAAACATACAACTAAAATGTGGTCCACTGTTCCACTTCTGGGTATTTATCTGAAGGAAAACACTAACTCAAAAACATATATGTAATCCTATGTTCAGGGCAGCATTATTTACAGTAGCCAAGACATGGAAGCAACCTAAGTGTCCATCAATGGACACTTATTGTGCCATATGACCCTGCAATATCCCTTCTGAATAGTTATCCAGGGAAATCACAAACACAAATTCAGAAAGGTATGTGCACCTGTATGTTTATTGCAGCATTATCGACAATAGCCACCATATGGAAGCAACCTAGGCTAGCACTGATAGATGAATGGATTAAGAAGATATGGTACATATATACCATGGAATATTCTTCAGCCATAAAATAAAAATGAAATCTTGCCCTTTTGTGACCACATGGATAGACTGAGAAGGTATTAGGCTGAGTGAAATAGATCAGACAGAGAAAGATAAGTACCAAATGATTTCACTTATACATCGAATCTAAAAACCAAAACAAATAAAAGAGAAACAAATTCATATAAAGAGAAAAAAACAGATGAGAGGGGGTGGAGAAAATGGGCAAAAAGGGTGAAATGAGTTAAGAAGTACAAACTGCCAGTTACAAAATTAGTCATGGGGATGTAATAATGTATGATATAAGGAATATAGTCAATAAATCATTAATAACCATGTACCATGCCAGATGGATACTAGACTTCTCATGGTGATCACTTTGTTAGGTATATAAATGTCTAATCACAATTATATACATGAAACTAATATAATGTCACATGACAAATATATAAAAGATTAGACCCCAAATATTTAATGTGTGAAAAAAAGCTAGAGCAAGGAGCTGGGGTAAACATTGTCTATATAATCAAAATTGGTAATCAGTAATCAGTTATCAGATTTCATTATACAAAGTGTTTCACTTTTTTCTTTAAACTCATAATTTCTCAAAAAAAAAAAGAAATGAATCAGGATGGGGCCTTCTCATGCAGAATTGTGTCCTTCCAAGTCTATTTTTTATTTTTTGCAATCTCATCCACCTGCCACATGTGCTGTATTTTGGGAAATTTTAATCTAGAAAAGAAAGAATTTGGCATCTATGTGCTTTCAGGTTCTGTTCTGAAAAGAAATATGTAGAGTTGTTTTTATGTTGACTAAAATAACAAGGAGATTTCCTGGTAAAGGCTACTGTGAAACTTAATTTAAAGGTTGACATATTTGGCTTCTATAGTATTTTTTAAATCTGACATTTCCACTTCAGCTCTGAAAATACATAAGTGGGACTACATCAAGAAATCGAGAAGAAGAGATATTGAAAGATAAAAAGCCACATAGAATAATCCCCAGTGCTTACTATTACAACCAATGTGTTATAGGTAAGCTAATTTGAGAAGACATTATAACAATATAAAGTGTTCTAGACAACAAATTTGAGCATTATCAAATTGAAATGTCTTTAATTGCCAAATGAAATATTTTAGTCTTTCTGAATTACACAATTTATATAAATTATTTATTAAATACTAACACTTCATAAGACTCCTTCTAATTACATATAAAAGAAATATATCAAAAAATCTTCACATATATAGAATACTTTAAACTTTAAGCAGTATATTTAATTATGATTATTATAACACTAAAAAGTAATTTTATAAGAAATTGTATATAGAAACATGTTATTAAATTAGAGATGGAGATAATATTTACAGAGTTAAATTATATATTAATCTGTGGAATAGAGGAGAATATTATTAAGGTGAAGAATGGTGAAACCAAGCTTTTATAGCTAATAAATTAATTTACTGCTTCTCCCCTTTTTAATGAATAAATTATAACTTTTAAAAATAGTGTAAAAAAAGGTTCAAATAGAGATCTGTTGTTTTTTATGAACCTTATATGTGCATTTGGCAATGCAATAAAACTCAATTTCTATACTACAGTCTGTAGAATCTTTTGTTAGGGCAAGGTCAAAAATAGAGGGTTTGGAAATGAGATTTCCAAAATTGTTTCAATGTTGAAATGTATCACTGGAAAAATATTATTCAATTTACAAGATTAAAGATGTCTTGATTGATAAAGAAATAAGCGCTTTTTCCTCAATATTGATGATAGGCCATTCATAAAAACAGTTATTATTTTTAAAATATTATATTCACTTAGTTTTCTTTCAAGATATTAAAAACTGTTCCTCATCTTTAATGTGTGCATTCGATGACTATTTCAGCAAGCAATATTTATATTTAAAATAAGTAATGAATAAATTTCATATTGTTTTTATATAGTAATTACTTAAAATGCTACAAAGAGTAGTAAATTATAAAACTCCTTTTTTATGTTTCATGGTACCGAAAAGTAACAGGCAATGACATATATTGATGAACCTTTCCAATAACTATGTGTAACATATTCCAAAATGTCTAAATTCAGCCTAAATTCCTTGATAGAGTACAAAGTTGTATTATCCAAGAGTTGAAATGCTCTTGAGCAAAACATATTTGCCCCACTATGCAAAGTTAAACAATATAAAGGGCTCATGAAAGCATGGGGTTATCCAAGAAAAGTACTTCCCTCTGAGATTTTCAGTGGAAAAACTGAAAACTTGAGTCCAGAATGGAGAGCAAAACTCACTTACTTTACTATTCCACTCCACTTTTTAATGAAATGTTCATCAGATAACACAACTTTTTTGGCATTTTGAAGAATAGGTCTATTATCAGCAACATGTAAATTTTTCCTTCTCCTTCCAATGAATATTTTTAAAAGCTTAGTCATTACACTAATGGAAAATACCTTGCAATAATCAGAGAACAATGGCTTTTACAATGACAAATTGTTTAAAGCAACACTAAAGTGTTTGTACAATAGTTCTTAAACCTGATACATATTAGGGAATTTAAATATGCCAATACAAAATACATCTGCTATTTTAAATTATATTTTATGGCCAGAAGGAGTAACTTTTAGATGAAATAATGACACCATAAGAATGAGACTACCAATTTGATCAAAAGTACAGTTTAGTCAGGTTCTAAGTTTAAGTACAAGCTTCTTATAAATGCCAGTTTTGAAAGTATAAATATGTTATTTACTTTAATTCATAACTCTTTATTTTGATGCTTCTCCAAATTCCAAAAAATATTTTAAATGTAAGATCCACAGATCTTACAAATTATTATATAAGTATTGATTTTCAGTCTTTTGAAATAGTTAACACAAGTAGCACTTTTAATTCAGCATCAGTTATCACTAAAAAAAAATAGCTGTTTTCAAAAGCTACATTGCCACACTAAAACACTGTTATTAGTTTTTTAAAAGATTTAATTTATGTTGTCTCAAATGGCTTTCTTTCTAAGCAATTTTCTTTTTCCTGCCCCTTAGAAATTATTCAGTGAATAAAAGGACAGGGCAATAAATATATAGAGTAATTATTGTTTAAATTTCTATGGTTATTGTCCTAACCATGTCACTAAAGAACTACAGGAATAATGCATAATAGTTATCTGAGGCCGATAACATATAGTTACTTTTAGATTCCAAAATCCTACTTTTTACTGGATTGAAAGTTAATATTGACTAATATCACAATTGCTAATGGCTATAATTTTTCTTATGATAAAAATGCTAGATAGGCTAACTTTTACTATGTAATTTATAGAGCTTCATTTGCTGACTGCATATAAGGGAAAATATACAAAATAGTTTTCTTGTAAATAATGCTTCAGTGAACATAGGGGTGCATATAACTTTGCAGATAAATGTTTCAATTTTGGGGGGTAGATAACCAAAAGGAGGGTTGCTGGATTATATGGTAATTCTATCCTTACTTTTTTGATGAATCTCCATGCTGTTTCCATGGTGGCTGAACCAATTTACATTCCCACCAGCAGTGAATGGAAACAACCGAAGTGCCCTTCGATAAATGATTTGATAAAGATGATGTGATACTCAGCCATAAAAAAAATGAAATACTGCCATTTAAGACAACACGGATAAAACAAGAGTATTATGCTAAGTGAAATAAGTCAGTCAGAAAAAGCTGAGAACCACATGATGTCATTCAAGTGTGTATATAAAACAAAGTTACAGACACAAACAATAGTATGGTGGTTAACAGAGGGAAGGGGGCTGGGGAGTAGTAATGGGTAGAGGGGGTCAAATTATGGTGACAGAAGATGATCATGTATTATAGAAATGTACATTTCAAACCCGTATGATCTTATTAACCAATGTTACCCCAATAAATTATTTATTTTACTTTATTTTTATTGTTTATGCTATTATAGTTGTTGTCACTTTTTTTCACTTCCCCAACCTCCAGCCAGCCCTCCTCAATAAATTTAATTTTAAAAATTAATTTAACAGTATGTTTCTTGCATTTTTTCATATTCTCAGTGTTGGAATACCCATTATTGATCATTGCCAAGGCCCAAAAATGGAATCTGACTTCAAGATCTTCAGAAGCAACTAAGAAAAATAAAGAACTACCCAAATAAATAAAATGTAAAGCAAAATAAGAGCTATGGTCTACGGGAGACATGAATAAATGCCATAGGAGTTTAAAGCAAAAAATGATGGTTCCTGACTACGGGGCAAGGGTAGGAGACTCAGGAGACACTTAAACTAAACTCAGTTTGCATATAGCCTTAGGAGATGGGAAGAACCTGGACTTTAAGTTTAAAGATACCAAAATATTGAAAAAAAAATAAGAAAAAGAAAACTTCTTGGCATACATTAAAGTGATTGAAAGTGTTTATGGCATTTTTTGTGTGTATTTAGGAAACCAAGATTTCACTTTGCTCCAAAAGAACAAAAGACATGCTTTTTCATTGATGTATCTCTTTCAAAGCTGTACCTTGCGTATCATAGTTGCTCAATAAATCAGAGCTAAACTGATTTATTGAGCAACTGATTAAGTAATGAACTACTTAATGGAAACCTACTTCATGAAACATTTATTTAATGGTATAAATAACTGCTACCAAGAACTAGATACTTCTATTATAGACATCAATTTATTTATGGTACCAATTTGCATGTTAGGCAAATAAATTATTTTTAAAATGCTTTAAATACTATATTTCTAGATTTTTAACATATAAAAACTCCATGTTTTTATTGAGAAAACTGAATGTTCAATAGCTCAGGCATTGTACATTTTATGTTGTACAGAGTTTTATAATGAAACTGTCAACTTTTTTCCATTTGGGTGAATACACAACTAACCTCATTTTAAAACACAGAGTTTGATGTCTCTCTGTATAACATGTGTCACAAATAAAGAAGAACTGTGGGTATGAAAAGTAAAAGAATGTTAGCATTAAAACATAAAAAGCAACAGCAATGAATTCAAGAGCTATAAGAGAGATTATAAGAAACTTATATCACATTTATTACTTCCATGAAACATAAAGTCTACCAGATTCACACTTAGGACAGTCTGTGAACTGCTTCTCAAATTGGGTAAATAAACCTTTCATGGTGGACGCTATTTTTATTTTGAAATATTAGCAGTTCCTCACTTGTTCAATATTTCAAGAGCAATGAGTAGAATACTATTATTAACTTTAATAATAAGAAAACTATAATGTTTTTCTAACAGTAAACTTTGATATAAAATAGCCCATTTAATGGTATGTCTTCTTTTCATTTTTATCATTCAAATTACATATTCCTACTTAAGTCTTAGAATTACTTGCAAGGTTACAGTTAAATATTTTTGAAGAATAACCATTTCTGTATTTTCCTCCAGGATCAAACAACTCAAACAAACTTCCTTTTCAGGGAGAATTGAAGACTAGATATTAACACTGATTTCCCACTGAAACATTATTTTTAATGTAAGGTAAAGCATTAAAATAATTATTTAAAATATACTAATAACTTGAAAAAACTTGAAATGGTTCAACACCCTTCAACACATGCACAGAAAAGGAAAAATGTGAATATAAATGGGAAAGAGGAACAATGAATGCAAATATTCCAGGGAGTATTTGTCACGGGTCATTGGTCTTGAAATTTGCTTATCAATAACAGTGTCTAGGGCACACAGGAAAAGAAGTAGGGCCTGCCGAACACGTGGGTATCTAATCCAAGAAGCCTCCATGAATTTAGACTCTAGAGCTGTGCTATCCAATACAATAGCCACTACCCAATGTGGCTATTTAGTATTTGAAATCTGTCTAATGAGATGGAGGAACTGAATTTGTAATTATTCTTAATTTCAATTAATTTAAAAATATTATTGATTCAGTTACCTGAAAACTTATGGCTATGTTGGAAAATTCGTGGATTCAAATCTACTTGACAACTGTACATTTTTATTTTTATTTTCCTATTTTTTTAAAATTTATGCATTGTTTTACTGTTGTTCTATTACAGTTGTCCCACTTTTCCCCCATTGCTACCACCCCCTGCCCCCATGTTAAATTGTTAAAAACATAAACAGAGAAGTTAAACAGTCTGAAGTTATGCATTTTAAGTATAAAATATCATATTTCAAAGACAATATAAAATGTAAAAACATCAATAATTGCTATATTGATTATGTATTAAATAGGATTAATGAAATATATGACTAAATTAATTTTACCAATTTCTTCTTACTTTTTAAAAATTAATCAGGTGACATTAGTTAATAAAATTGCATAGGTTTCAAGTGTGTAATTATGTAATACATCATCTGTGTATTGCATAGTGAGTCTACCACCCAAAGTCAAATCTTTTCTGACACCATACACTTGGGCCCCTTTGCCCTTTACTCAGGTAACCACCCCACTGTTGCCTGTGTCTATGAGTTTTAGTTTTATATCCCACTTACGGATGAGATCACATGGTTCTTAGCTCCTTCTGACTTATTTTCTTTTTTGCTAATTGATTATGCTATTATGGTTGTCTCATTTTTTTTCTGCCCTTATCCCCTCTGCTCTACACCCCTTCTCATCATCTCCTCCCTCTTAGCTCATGTCTATGGGTTGTACTATCAGTTCTTTGGCTTCTCAATTTCCTATACTGTTCTTAACTTCCCTCAGTCTATTTTTTTGTTTTGTTTTGTTTTTTTGGTCAGCATTTCCTGACACCATTCTCCCCAGCCCCATGCACCCACATCACCCACCCTCAATTCTTTCCCCATTTGGCATTGTCCTTGGGTCCTTTATGCATGTTCCTTGATGATCCTTCCCCCTCTTTTCCCCCATTATCTTCCTCCCCCCATCTGGTTACTGTCAGTTTGTTTTTTATTTCAATGTTGCTGTTTCTATATTGCTTGCGCATTTGTTTTGTTGACTGGGTTCCACTTATAGGTGAGATCATATGGTATCTGTCTTTCACCACCTGGCTTATTTCACTTAGCATAATGCTTTCCAGTTCCATCCATGCTGTTGTGAAGGGTAGTAGCTCCTTCTTCCTTTCTGCTGTGTAGTATTCCATTCCATCAATGTACCTCAGTTTTTTGATCCACTCATTTACTGTTGGGCACTTAAGTTGCTTCCAATTCTTGGCTACTGTATTGTACTGCTATGAATATTGGGGTGCATGGGTTCTTTTGAGTTGGTGTTTCAGGTTTGTCAGGGTATAATCCCAGCAGTGGAATTGCTGGGTCAAATGGCAGATACATTTTTAGTTTTCTGAGGAAATTCCAAACTGTTTTCCACAGCGGCTGCACCAGTCTGCATTCCCACCAATGATGCACTAGGGACCCCTTTTCTCCGCAACCTTGCCAGTACTTGTTTGTTGATTTGGTAATGATGGCCATTCTGACTGGTGTGAAGTGGTATCTCATTGTGGTTTTAATTTGCATCTCCCTGATGGTTAGTGATGCTGAGCATCCTTTCACACATCTCTGGGCCCTATGTATGTCCTCTTTGAAGAAGTGTCTATTCAGGTCCTTTGGTCATTTTTTAATTGGATTGTATGTCTTCCTACGGTGGAGTCATGTGAGTTCTTTATATATTTTGGAGATCAAACCCTTGTCCAAGGTATAATTGGCAAATATATTTTCCCATACAGATGGTTCCCTTTTCATTTTGCTGATGTTTTCTTTAGCTGTGCAGAAACTTCTTATTTTGATGAAGTCCCATTTGTTTATTCTTTCCTTTGTGTCCTTTGCCCAAGAGGACATATTGGTGAAAATATTGCTGTGTGGAATATCTGAGATTTTCCTTCCTATGTTCTCCTCTAGGACTTTTATGGTCTTGTGACTTATATTTAAGTCTTTTATCCATCTTGAGTTTAATTTTGTGTGTGGTGTAAGTTGGCGGTCAAATGTCATTTTCACATGCAGCTGTCCAGATCTCCCAACACCATTTGGTGAAGAGGCTATTTTTACTTCATTTTATGCCTCTTCCCCCTTTGTCGAGTATTAATTGACGATAGAGACATGGGTTTATTTTTCTATTCTGTTCCATTGATCTGTGTCTGTTCTTATGCCAGTACCAGACTTTTTTTATTATAGTGGGCTTATAATGTAGTTAGATGTCAAGTATTGTGATTCCTCCTACTTTGTTCTTCTTTCTCAAAATTGCTGCAACTATTTGGGGTCATTTATGATTCCATATAAATTTTTGAAATGTTTGTTCTATATTTGTGAAATATGTCATTGACATTTTAATAGGGATTATGTTGAATCTATAAATTGCTTTAGGTTGTATGGACATTTTGATGATGTTAATTCTTCCAGTCCATGAACATGTTATATGCTTCCATTTATTTGTGTCTTCTTTAATGTCTTTCTTCAGGGTTGTGTAGTTTTCTGAATATCAGTCTTTAACCTCCTTGGTTAAGTTTATTCCTAGGTACTTTATTTTTCTTATTGCTGTAGTAAATGGGAATCTTCCTCTGATTTCTGATTCTGATATTTCACTGTCGGTGTGCAAAAATGCCTTCGATTTCTGAATATTGACTTTGTATTCCGCTATTTTGCAAAATTCACTTATTAGGATGAGTAACTTTTTGGTGGAGTCTATTGGGGTTTTTATGTACGCTATCATGTCATTTGCAAACAATGGCAGTTTTACGTCTTCTTTTCTGATTTGGATGCCTTTTATTTCTTTTTCTTGCCTAGTGGCTATGGCTAGAACTTCTAATACCATGTTGAATAGAAGTGGTGAAAGCAGACATCCTTGTTTTGTTCCTGATCTTAGTGGGAAAGCTTTTAGTTTTTGCCCATTCAGCATAATGTTAGACATAGGTTTCTTGTATATAGCCTTTATTATGTTGAAGTATGCCCCCTTTATTCCCACTTTGCTGAGTGTTTTATCATAAACAGGTGCTGTACCTTATCAAATGCTTTTCCCACATCTATTGATATGATCATGTGATTTTTTTCTTTCTTTTTGTTTATGTGATGTATTACATTTATTGATTTGTGAATATGGTACCATCCTTGCTGCCCTGGGATGATTCCCACTTGATCATGGTGGATGGTCTTTTTAATGTATTGCTGGATGCAATTTACCAATATTTCGTTGAGGATTTTAGTGTCTATGTTCATCAGTGATATTGGTCTGTAGTTTTCTTTCTTTGTTATGTCTTTATCTGGTTTTGGGATAAGGATGATGCTGGCCTCATCAAAAGAGTTTGGGAATCTTCCTTCTTCTTGGATTTTTTGGAATAGTCTGAGAAGGACGGGGGTCAGATCTTTCTTAAATGTTTTGTAAAATTCTCCTGTGAAACCATCTGGTCCAGGGTTTTTATGTGCCTGGATTTTTTTATTCCTGCTTCAGTTTCACCAGCTGTTATCAGTCTGTTCAGGCTTTCTGCTGCTTCTTCATTCAGTTTTGGAAGACTGCATTTTTCTAGAAATTTGTCCATTTCACCCAGGTTTTCAAATTTCTTGGCTTATAGTTATTCATAGTAATTTCTTACACTCCTTTGTATTTCTGTGGTATCAGTTGTAATTTCTTCTCTATCTTTTCTGATTTCATTTATTTGTGTTCTCTCCCTTTTTTTCTTAATGCATCTGCTTAAAGGCTTGTTAATTTTGTTTATCTTTTCAAAGAACCAGTTCTTGGATTTATTGATTCTTTGAATTGTTCTTTTATTCTCTGTCATCCAATTCTGCTCTGATCATGATTATTTCCTTCCTTCAGTTCACTCTGGCCTTTGTTTTTTGTTGTTTCTCCAGTTCTTGTACATGTAGGGTTAGGTTATTTGAAATGTTTCTATCCTTTTTAGGTAGGCCTGTATTGCTATGAACTTTCCTTTCAGGACCACCTTTGCTGTGTCCCATAGGTTTTGGACCATTGTATGTTCATTTTTATTTGTTTCCAGAAATTTTTTATTTCTTCTTTGATCTCATTATTGACCCATTCATTGTTTAATAGCATGCTATTCAGTCTCCATGAGTTTGAATGTTTTTGAGTTTTTTCCTTGAGGTTGGTTCTAGTTTTAAGCCCTGTGGTCTGAGAAAATACTTGCTATGATTTCAGTTTTCTTAAATTCGTTGAAGCTTGTTTTGTGTCTTGTCATGTGGTCTATTTGAAAATGCTCCATGTGCATTTGAAAAGAATATGTATTTTGCTCCTTTGGGATGGAAGGTTTTATATATATGTAGGTCCATTTGATCTAATGTGTCATTCAGTTCCACAATACCCTTGTTGATATTTTGTTTAGATGATCTATCCATTGTTGATAGTGGGGTATTAAAATCCCCTACTATAAGTATGTTGCTGTCTATATCTTTCTTGAAGTCCTCCAGGATTTTCCTTCTGTATTTGGGTGCTCTAATGTTGGGTGCATATAGGTTTACAATGTTTATGTCTCCTTGATGGATTCTTCCTTTGAATATTATGAAGCGTCCTTCTGTGTCTCTTATAAGGCCTTTGATTTGAAGTCTATTTTGTCTGATATAAGTATTGCTAACCTGGCTTTCTTTTTTTCCTTTCCATTTGTTTAGAATTTTTTTTCCAACCCTTTACTTTCAGTTTGTGTAGGTCTTTTGTTCTGAGGCGGGTCTCTTGTAAGCATCATATGTGTGGGTCCTGTTTTCTTAAACATTCAGCTACCCTATATCTTTTAATTTGAGCAGTTAATCCATTTAAATTTAAAGTTATCACTGATAGGTACTAATTGTTTCCTTTCGTAGTTGTGTTCCTCTCTTTCTCACTCTTTCTTCATCTTCTTAAGCAGTTCCTTTAGCATATTTTGCAATGCTGATTTGGTAGAGGTATAGTCTTTTAGCCTTTTGTCTGGGAAACTCCTCATTTCTCCTTCCATTTTAATTGAGAGCCTTACTGGGTAGAGTAACCTTGGTTGCAGGCCTTTGCTTTTAATTACTTGGAATATTTCTTGCCATTCCCTTCTGGCTTGTAGTGTTTCTGTGAAATCAGCTGCTAGCCTTATCAGGGCTCCCTTGTATGTTACCTCCTGTTTCTCCCTTGCTGCCTTTAAGATTCTTGCTTTGTCTTTGAAATCTGCCATTGTAATTATGATGTGTCCTGGAGTGGGTCCCTTTGGGTTCCTCTTGACCAGCACCCTCCATGCTTCCTGGACTTGTGTGACTTTTTATCTCTTCAAATTAAGGAAGTTTTCCCTCATTACTTTTTCAAACAGGTTTTCTGTCCCTTGCTCCTCTTCTTCTCCTTCTGGTAATCCTATTATATGGATTTTATTACATTTCATGTTGTCCTGCATTTCCCTTAACTCCTCTTCATTCTTTTTGAACCTTTTTTCATTTTCTTACTGTTTCTGGGAGTTTTTTTCTACTGTGTCCTCCAGTTCACTGATTCAATCCCCTGCTTCATCTACCCTGCTTTTGATTCCTTCTACTGTGTTCTTCAATTCAGAAATTGTATTCTTCATTTGCTCTTGCTTCTTGTTGATAGTTTCTATGTCCTTTTTCATGCTGATATAGTTTGTACTAAGTTCCTCATAGTTTTCCTATAGTTTTTTGTAATTCTCACTGAGTTCATTGATTTCATTTAGTTTCCTTATAATCATTCTTTTGAACTCAGTATCCGATCATTTACTTGCCTCTATTTCATTTATTAGTCTTTCTGAGGATTCCTTCTTTCCTTTCTATCAGGGGCTGTTTCTTTGTCTTCCCATTATTTGGCTGCCAGAGCAAAACCACAAAGCCCAGGAAACAAACCCATGACCACAAAAATAACTCCCCCCTGCAATCCCACTATCAACAGCAAATGAACCAATATTAATAAGTCTATAAAGAGATTAAGACTATTATGAGAAAGGAGAGATATAAACTATAGTATAAAATCCAGTGATTTAATATACACCGACTTGATGGACAAGAAATGAATGTTAAAAAGCTGTGTAGTAAAACAATATCGCAAATCATGGAGAAGGCCACAATGGATTTCATCTTGGTAGCCTCTAGTATTTACCACTGTTTCTTTCTGCATCCACCTCTGGTGATATCAGATGTTGACCCCATCTGACCTTAGGCAGCCTTTTTGAGACTTCCCAGGATCAACTGTCTGTGGCTGTCTCCTGCAGTTGTTAATCTAGTCACTCTGCGCTTAGCAGTCAGGCTTAGCACCATAGCGCGGGGCAGAATCCGTCCTGGGGTCGGGGCTATTGTTTCCCTTCAGGCTGCTGCTGCTCGGAGTGGAGCAGCCTGTGTGAGCTCAATGGCTGCTGCTTTATGGGGGCTGATTCAGCACCAGGATCCCAGAAGCTACTCTCTCAGTTCTCTCCCCAAAGTCTCCATCCTCAGTCTCTCCTCAAGGGCCTTTTAGTCCACTCTGCCCCTTCTTTGCCGGGATCTACTGTCTGTGGCTGCCACTCTGCACTCAGCAGTCAGGCTTAAGCACCACAGGACCAGGGCAGAGTCCCTCCTGGGGGCAGAGCTACTGTTTCCTCTCAGGCTGCTTCTCTGGGGAGTGGTCTGCCCGAGCAAGATGGCCACTGCCATGTGGGGGATGACTCAGCACCAGGATCCCAGAAGCTACTCTCTCAGTTTTCTCCCCAAAGACTCCATCCCCAGTCTTTCCTCAGACTTCTATAGTCCACTCTGTCCCTGCCCTTGCCAGGGCACAGGGCAGGTGGCTACAGATGAACATTTATATATTGGCCCTTAAAACTGCTCTTTCAGTCTCCAGCTGCCCATCTCTGGCAGAGAGCAGCCCTGCTGCTTTTCTCAGCTGGCTGTTATGTGTGTACTTTTTGGGCTCTGGTGCTGTAGGTTGGGGATTCTCGCTTATGATTTAGACCCCACTCTTCTCGGGGGGATCAAACTGGCCACTTAAATATCCCTCTGGTGCTGCCGCCTGAGGGTGCCCAGCCAGCCTTCTCATGTCTCCGCCTCACTTCTTAGCAGTCAGGTTGTGCTGAACTGATTCTTCTGTCTGTCTGAGGTTAGAAGGCTTCTCTCTCACTATTGTTGAGTTGTTTGTTCTGGGTAATTGCTCCACAATTTAGTTATACTTCCAGATTCATTCTGGGAGGAGGTCAGCGAGACTTCCATTCACTCCTCTGACATCTTGACCTCTGTATGCTTTTATTCGTATCAGGAAATACAGACTATGGCAATAAAAAAACATTTCTAGACAAAATATAGGTCGGGAAGATTTAGCATTTCTAACTATAAATGCATCCAAGGCAGTTCCAAAATATTTGAAGCAAAGTAACAGATAATTTTTTTAATTAATTAATAATCATCTCTTATGGTTAGATTTTCACAAATGCCTCTCTTTAATATAGAAATCAAGAAAAACAATAAAAGTTATAAAGTTGGAGAACAAAGAACGAAATTTGAATTTTGAACTAATGGCACGCACAAATGAAAAATACACATTCCTTTAATAGAATGTTATGAAAATTGATCACTGGATCATTAAGCAAGTCTCCTAAAACTGGAAAGATTTGTATAATAAAGGAACTTGTTTTCTCTGTCCTTAAGAATACTCATTTAAAAATCTAATCATTCAAAGATAAATGTTCTAAATATTTATATATCATGGAAAAATCATAATTAATATAGAAAAAATTCAGTTATAATAAAATACTCTATAAAAGTTTATAGGATTCCACTGTCATGGATATGCACAAAAATGTACAGTTTCAAATGCTGTTTTATTAGGAAAGGGAGAGCCTAAAAATTATACCCCAGACATTCACATTAGAAGATTAACAGATGCTAATAAAGAATAGCCTGAAGAAAATAAGAAGAAATTAAATAATAAACATAAGAGGAAAACCTAATAAAATGCAACACTTATATATTAGAAAAGATGAACAAAATGAATCATGGGTTCTTTGAAATCTATAAAGAATTGGACTAATATCTGTCAAAATGTACCCTAACAAAAAGGAAACAAGGTACAAATAACAACAATGAGAATTAAAAAGGGAAATCCACATAATTATGAATGCAGCAAATATTAAAGAGATAATAAAAGGATATTATGACTACTTTATCGCCATAAACATCGAAAATTTAGGCAAAGCTTTGTTCGTGGCAGTATCATAGTCCATGAGGTTTATCTGAGACATAAAAAGAAATTTAGGTGAAATTAAGACAGAGCATGTGGCAAAATAGCTGCAATTGATAAAAGCTATAGGAACTCTCAAGATAGTAAGACCACCACCCCCTCTAAATTTATAACTTAAAACTGACAGAGACTGGTTTAATCCAACACAGTGACTAATTTCACCTTGTGGAAATCCTTAGCCTCATTGTACACTCATTGAACTACATTAGCCTGCTAAACAATACACCCCCAGCTGCCTTGATCATAACAGAAAGCCATCATAAGAACACAGAGTGACCAACAGAGCTTCTCTGAGAATTCTCCACTCCTTTCCCAAGAAGATTCTGAATATTCCTTCCCTTGTTGAATACTCTAACCTCTGATTAAATTAACCTCAATAAAGAAAGCAAATTCCACTAAAAGGGGGCTGCTCTGTCTGTGGAGAATCCCACACTCTACCTCACTGCTTCACTAATAAACTCACTTTCACTTTAAACTGTATGTTGGCTTGAATTTGAATTCTTTCCTACGTGAAGCCAAGAACCCACAATGGTTAAGAACACTCAAACACTTGGGCTCCCAGACTTCCGGAATTCATGCATCAATATTGACAAGTTGCTAGAAAATATTTTCCAAAGTTTACTAAAAAATAAACAGAACCCTCTCTTCCAAATCTATAAACATTAAAGAAAACAAACTAATAGTTTAATATTTTTCCAGACAATTCTACTAGTGAAGTCAAAAACCCAAAATCAAACTACTGAGTTATATACAGACTATGACAAAATGCAGGAGAAAAAAGTAAATAGTCTCTAACTCATTGTAAGGAACTAGTATAATCTTGATCACAAAGCCTAATAAGGAGAACATAAAAAGGAAAACTACAGGGAAATATCACTCATGCAAGTTGACATAAAATTCCTAAAAATATAATAATGAACATAATTTAGCAATGAATAAAAAGATACTATATTGGAAATTGAAATTTTCCCAAGAATGCAAAACTACTTTAACATTAAACAAGCAAAATGTAATTTGCCATATTAAAAGATTAAAAGAGAAAAAATAATGATTAGTCCAACAGATGCAAAAAAAGTACTTAATATTCATTCATTATTATAAAATAGGAAGGAAGCTAACGTAGATAAAGGGTATCTATAAAAAGCTACAGCAAGCAACACAATGTTCAAATTGTTTCTTCTGGCATCAAAAACAATAGTGCGTACTAGTATCAGTGATGTTTTCTATTATTCTTAGCAATACATTAAAATCAAACATTTTAAAATTGTTAAATCATTAAAAGGTAGAAAAGGTAGAAAAGGAGAAATCAAATGTAGTTTTTCACATCTCACAGTATTGTCTATGCAGAACCAAAGAACCTAGAATAAGCAACTATAACAACATTGTTGGAATTAAAATTAATATACCAGGTATTTGTCAATATATTAGTAAGATTCCATTAGAAGAATGTACTTAAAAATGAATATTGGGGGAGGAGTATATGGGGAGGAATTAACAAAAGGGCATAAAGTTTCAGTTGTGCAAGTGAATAAGATTTAAATATCTACTATACAGCATAATGTTTATATTTAATAATAATGTATAATATACTTAAAAATGTAAGAGTATAGATCTTAAGTGTTCTTATCATGCACACACACACAAATAATATGATAAAGAGGATCTGAGGAAACTTTTGGAGGTAATGGATGTGTTTATGGTATATATTGTGGTTATGGTTTCACAAGTATATACTTATTTCCGAACTCATCAAGCTCTATACATTAAATATTCACAGCTTTTTATGTGTCTATCATATCTCAATAAATGGTTTAAAAAATAAAGAAAAATCATTGGAAGAGTCAGTCTTCAACTAACCTTCTCATGGATACAACTAAATTCTGTTTAAAATTAAAAAACAAGCAAACAAAAAACCTCTTGGAAGGCACTGAGAATAACAAAAAGTAGAGAAACACTAGAGATAACATGGCCTTTGAAGAAGTGAAGCATAAAGAATAAGGTGAATTTTTATATAAGAATGAGCTTTGTTACTGAAGACACTCATCAGTTCTCATTTTCCAGAGGTCAGAATTCAAGCTTGAGATATCAAAGGATGGACCTGAGACTAGAAATTGAGCAGGAAAACATCAAGAAAGATGTAAGCACAGCAGGAAACTAAAATCTGCCTCTGCACATGGAGACCTAGGCGGATCAGTGGAAAACATCAGCTGGCAAAGCTGAAAGAAGTCAGGGGGGATGCCAGCTGCTACTCACCATAGAGGTGACAAAGTTTGGAGAATGAGCTTCTGGACTCAGAGGGGTTTGGTAAACATCCAGGCCTCCTGTAGACACCCTAGCACATCAATGTGTAATGCATTGTAAAAAAAAAAAAAAAGAAAGAAAGAAAGAAAGAAAGATCAATAGGAAGGGAATCTGAGATGACCCAGATGATAAAATTAGCAGGAAAAAAAATTTTAAACATCAAAACAGCTGCAGCTTTAAAGGCATACATTTTTGAAAATGGTCATAAGATTAAACATATAAGAAATCTAATTTGAGAATGAAAATTTAAAATTTCCAAATGGTAATCATAGAAATGAAAAATACAATAATTAAGCATAAAAATTTCATGGAGAAGTTTAATAATAGATTGGGCATACCAGTAGAAAAGATGAAAAAATTGAAGTTCAATCAAATAGTGAAGCTCTGGAGCAATATTAAAAAGCCTATCATACATTTAATTGAAGTGTCAAGAGGAGATGAGAGAGAGAATGAGGCAGTAAAGTCCTGGAAAAAAATAGGATAATAATTTCCACAACTTGGTGGAGAACATAAACACATAAATGCAAGAAGCTTAGAAAGAAGGAAAATACGAAGAAACACCTAGTCACAGGTGTCTGAAAACCAAAATAAAGAGTGTTGAAATAACTTTCTCAGCACACGAAGTGCCACATCGGGAAACCAAATCTTAGATAACTTTCGTATCCCTGTAAATGCTCTGCTTGACCAGAAAGCCAGTATGTCTAGTCAGCCAATCCACAAACACCACACCAATTCAGTGTCTTCTCACCCTAAATAAGGTCGACTATATGGCCCCAGGTAATCAGATATTTCTAGTTGTCTGTTCCTTGTTCTTTATTTTTTTTGTCCTATAAAACGTCTTGCTTTCCACCCCATTTTGCAGTTCACAAAAAGAAGACTATCCACTTAATGAAGTGTTAAATAAATTTTGTTTGTATGACCTAATTTGTCTTCGTTAATTATTATTTCAGTAAAAGAAATCTGAAAAAGCAACAGAAATCAAAAAAGAATCAAAAACAGAGAATCGATGTGAATGATGACTGACTAGTCAGCCAAAAATAATGAAGAAAGAATTCTTTGTTCAGGTTCTCACAAGGCCACCACACTCCTATCTGGACAGAAGCGATGCAGGCAGCCAGAAGCTGTCACTCAGAAACAGATCTCGGGGACCAAAGAGGGGGCCTGAGGAAAGGTCTGGGTGTGTTACATTCAGCTTCCTGCAATGACAGTGAGACTGAGGGCCAGCAGCCTGGAGGCCTGACGTCTCCAGGAGCTGCTGCCTACAAGAGCACGGGCCAGCGCGCCTCCTGTACGGTTGCTGTCAGAGAGGCATGCAGCTTAAGGTGGCAAGGCTAGGTCTGTTCTAACCCGGCAAGGCAGTTGCAAATAAAGAGTCATCCTGAAACAAAGAACAAAAGATCAATTAAAAATTAAAGACCACCGACGAAGGAATAATACCTTTAAAGTGCTGAAAGAAACAAAAACTGTCAAACCAGAACTCTATTTTTCAAATAGGATGGTAAAATAAAAACATTTGCAAATAAAATAAAGCTAAAAGAATTCGTTACCAGCAGACCTGTGCTACCAAAAAAAAAAAGAAGAAGAAATCTGTCAAAAGCTGATGAGGTCACATTAGTATTAGAAAAAGTAAGCTTTAAGGAGAGAAGTATTACCAAAAACTAAGAGGGAAATTCCTCATTTAGTAATGTTAGTTCTTAACAGTAACATTTCTAAATGTATATGCGCCTGAGTGAGCTTCAAAATACCCAAAGCATCACCTGCCAGAACTAAGGGAAAAATAGATAAATCCATAATCATGGTTGCATATTTTAATACCGATCTCATTGTAATTCATAAAAAACTTTAAAAAATCAATAAGGACACAAAAAAATTTGAGCACCAGCAACCAATTGCAACATGTATTCAAGAAACAGCAGGTACAGTGAGAAAGACATTATCAAAAAAATATTTTAAAGAAATTTCCCAGAGCTTAAGGATGTGAGTTTCCAAATTGATGCGCCTACAATTCATCCAAACATAATGGATAGAAAACGCCCACATGAAGTCATGTCATCACAAAATTGCAGAACCCTGGAAACAAAGATGTGTAACTAAAAGCTCTCAGAGACAAAACAAAGAACAAACAAATCAAAAATATTGTACCAGATATTAGAAATCCATTTGAAGATAGGGTTCCAAACATGACAGAACAACTGGTATTGGATTTAGCATCCTTCTATAAACAATTTAACATTGAACAAAATATATGAAGTCACAATTTTCAAGAATTATAATATAAAGCTACGATCTTGAGAAAAGGGAAAAATATGAGGTGAAACCCACATTCTCCCTGGGGGCACTTTCCATATGATGAGGTGGGGCCCAAACAGAGCAGTGGTCTTGCTGGGAAAAGAGACTGGAATTCTTTGCTGCTGTAAGAATTACCACAAACTCAGGGATTTAAAACAACACCCATTCATTATATCACAGTTTCCATGGGTCAGAAATCTGGGTACAGTGTTGATCAACTAATTCTGTTCAGGGTCTCTCGAGGCCCAAATCAAGGTGTTGGCAGGGCAGAGCTCCTTTCTGTTGTAGGCTCTGGGAATAATGCACTCCCAAACTCATTCGGGCTGTTGGCAAAATACAGTTCCTTGAGTTTAGAGAGCTAAGGTCCTGTTTCCTTGTTGGCTGTCAGCCAGGAGCTTCTCTAAGCTCCTTAAAGTCATCTGCATTCCTAGTTACATTGGCCCCTTTCCATCTTAAAAGTCTGCAAGGGTGTGACAAGTGTTTTTAACACTCAATTCTCTCTGACTTTTCTTCTGTCACATCTATCTGACTCGACTGAAGAAAATGCTCTGTTTTTAAGCGCTCAAGTGATTCGATTGGGTATACTTGTATAATGCAGAGTCTCCTCCCTATTTTTAAGTCTATCACATTAATTACAATGGCAAAATATCTTTTGCCATGTAACTTCACATATTAACAGGTGCCAGGTACGAGGACATGGACTTCTGTAGATTATTCTGAAAAAATAAAAAGTGATAAACTTTATAGTTTCCCCCTTGAGTTATTGACCAAATAGCAGGCAGTTTGCATTTAGGGAAGGGAAGAAAAAGACAACAACTTTGTAAAGCATGGCCAAGAACTGAGGAATTAAGCTGAAGGGAGGTTACAGAGGTTACAAAAGCGTGGGTGACCTCGCTGAAAACATACCTCCTTCCTCTATCAGACTTTCCATACTGGGCTTCTCATCGTATGTGCTTCAGTCCTTCGTGCACACCGTTCAAGTTCTTCGTGCAATCAGAGCCAAAATCCTCTTCATCCCCTTCCAGATATCCCCTACTGTCTAGAAGATTACTATCTATTCCACAGGTATTGTGGTAAAAAGAATAATGACCACCCATCACCCACCGAAGACGTCTTATGTTCTAATCCCCAGAACCTGTGAATATGTTACGCTATGTGTCGAAAAACTGGGGCAGTGAAGCCAGAGTCAGTGATGCAATGTGAAACGGGCTCAGCCAGCCACTGTTGGCTTAGATGATCAAAGGAGATCGTGGGCCAAGTGATGCGGGTCTCTAGAAAGCGGAAAAAGGCAAGAAAATGCGTTCTCCCCTATAACTTCCAGAAAGGAACACAGTTCTACTGTCACTTTGATTTTAGCCCATTAAGACCTGTTTTGGACTTCTGACCTCCAGAACTATAAGGTGATACATTTGTTTTAAGACACAGAGAGTTGGTCATAATTTGTTACAGTAGCCATGACAAACCAATGCAAGTATCAAAAACATTCCTCAGAGACTCTCTTCCTGATAACCCCAATCAGGCTGGAATCTTCTCGTCTTTATTCCCATTAGACTTTTCACATACTCATTGCATTCAGAATGTTTTATTCATTAGCTCCATTCCGCAAGGCCATATACCTGTCATGTTCGTCATTCTATTTCTAACATCTATTGCTAAACCTGGATGATTGTGGTGCTTAAAACACGTCATTGAATGAATTAATAAGTGAATTAAAGCATGACAAAACTTATCGTCTTCCAACTACCACATAATAGATACTTTCAAAAGACATGATTCTTACTGACTGTTGAGCTTTTAAAAATTGAAATTAAAAAGTACATGTAAAAAAGTACGCGAGGCAACTGCAATCTTTGAGTAAAAACTTGGTGTGCTTTATTTATGTCCTGCTAAAAGATTTAAATTGTTTAAAGAATAAGCGGCATTGTTTCTTGGATAATCTGAATTACGTGTGATGAGACGGAGCCTGGAAATCACAGACTTTAGGGCCCATCCTAAAGATAAATCCAGTTAGTCCTTCACTTCAGATCCGTCTGGATCTTGTTAAGAGATATTATATGTAAACACCGTAGTGGCACAAAACAACCTTATTATGATAATACTCTCCAACCTAACCAATAGAAATGCAGCACTATCTTAAATATCTAAGCCAATGATTCTTGTGCCTGCTTCCATGCTCCTACAGTGAGAGAGGAAAGGGAAGGCTGAGAAAGGGGTAGGAAGAGTTTCAAAGGAAAAAATAAAGGGCAAGAGGCTGAAGGAATTGTAAGGCAATCTAAATAACTTAGGTAGCATAGGTTTTATATGTTCAGTAATATATATAGGTAATATATGTGTACATATACAAGTGTGTAAACATACAGGGTCCAGCACAAATAACACCCCCTTTTTATTACAAAATCTTCTCTTACAAAATCATAAGCAGGTAATTCTGTAACATAACAATATCATACTCAAGCACACCATATGACATGTTAGGTGAAATGTTCGCATTAAAACTATAAATTATAACACCCATATTATTACCCTACCAACCACACCCAAGCAAGTGTTACTTCTGTTGGACCCTGTGTACTTATATTATGTATAATGATCTTCAAATAGGATACAGGTAAACTATACCCCATTTTCATTGAAGAAAAGGCAGGAAAATATTGGTGAAGAAAGACTAAGAAAAATAACATGGGCATTAGTCATGGGTTTAGGTTCTGTATATTAGACATGCATTTGGTAGCAAGTAATAAGAGGATAAACAATAAAAACATTTAATTATCTAGACTAAGAAATAAATCTGGAGATAGGCAGTCTTTAATGATGTAATCAAATACCCATTAAATATGCCGGTCTTTATCTAATTTATTGAGCGTCTCCCACATGTTGGGCCCAGTTTTGATACAAGCAGCTGCATTTGGATGTGCAGTCACATATGGCTTAAATAGATATAATTTGCCCCAATCTGATCTTTATTCTCCCTGGCAAAAGGCCAGGTCAGTATGTGTCTCTGTAATTCACAGGAAAGCTGCAGAGTTGACAAATTTAGACACATAGGATTATTTATTTTTTAATTCATTTGTCTTTCCTTATATCACCAAAACTAACATATTTTTTTTTACAGTTTCTTTATTTCGCCTCCCTTCAGGACACTTACAAGTTTTATTCAGAGAAATGTATGTATAATTGAAAAAACTGAAGTGTTGTAATCAGATTTCAGCCTCCTTGTGCAATTTAAGCCTTGCTTCTGTATCAGGCAAAATGCTGTCCCAAACTGTAAGTTTCAGTTGTTACCTAGTTTTATAAGATAGCAATCTTTCCCTTGCTTTTTACATTTTATGTTTAATATCCTCGGGTCTCAGGGAAGGAAGTTAATTAGCTCTACATGCACTTTCACACCTAAGATTTTCAAATAAACAGGGAAAGCCCAAGACTTTGGGACTTTGTGTGGTCATCACAATGTGTCTCTGAGGGCACGGCCTTATTCAAGAGTAAATATCATAACAGAGTCACCTTAAGGATCTAGGATAATAGCCTGCTTATAATCAGAATATCACCCTTTCCCCTTTTTTCTGGCACAAAAGGAGGGGACTTGAGAACCCTCCCTATTCTTGTGTGAATATTTGTAAATCCAAAGCTATGGTTCTGAGACCAGTGAGTAGCCCGCCTACCAGTCAGCCTGGGGGCCCTTCATCAAGGCTTGGCATTGTTTTAATCTGCCTGTTTTTTTGCACAACAGCATAATACACAGGCACTATTATTTTCACAACCAAACGTCTGATGAAACTCTGTGAAATAAACTCTAAGTACTTCAAAAAGTCAAAATCGAACCATAAGATTGACCAGAAAATGCTTCAGGGTGAAGGAGAGACATGAGGTTGATGGTAAAACAAGGAAGAATTTATGTAAGTAAAAGATGAGGGGGAAGGGACACCAATAGCACATGCAGATGCAAAGTAGTAAAATGTTAATGATATGTGAAAAGAATGGCAAAGCGTGACCCAATTTCATCAACAGTTGCTGAGGAACTGATGGGTAACCTAAGCTCAAAATGACAAGCCCACCAAAATATCAAACCCATGAAAGGTTCCAAGGACTGTGAAACATTTTTGTCTCTTAAGCAGGAAGAATCTTAGCTAAGTTGCTTCCTTCCAGCAGATCCTGCAAACTATATTGGAAATAATGAGACAGGAACCAGGAAACATGTTAAGACCCAAATTAGATAACAGTAAAATCAAGCCACTGAAGTTTTAACTGACTCAACAAAACCTGAAGCAAAATGCTGATCTCACTGTAGGCCATACAGAAGCCCTACACATGCTGAACACAACATTTATTCTGCAAATTTAACAGAAAAATGTCAGCTAAAATTTTTTCTTCAACCAAATCTTTTTTAAAAACAAATATTGACTTAGTTTATCTTTCAATTATAGCGATTACTGCCACTTAGTCACACTACAATCTCAAGACCAAACAGAAGGTGACAATGACAGCTTCATAGAGTGGTAATGTTGGAGTGGAGGCACAAGTATTTAAGTCTGAGAATTTCAGAAAACTGAGAGGCCTTTGCCTTGGAGGGCAACTCGGGTTGCTGTATAAACCAGATTCTCAAGTCTACCAAACTTTTCAAGCAATGATATTCAGGTTTCTCTCTAATGAAACAGAGGCAAGTCTTGAATATATTTTTAGTAGACATTGGGTTCCAAGGTAGCAATTGGACAAGTTGGAAAAGGACAAGTTGGAAAAATATATGAAATCTAATGGAAATCTGCAAACAGTAATAAGGTACTGCACCCATTGACAAAGAAACTGGACCAAAAAGTTCTTTTATGTCCTCCAGGGCTGTCAGTTCTCCATCTCTTCTTCTCCCTGAGCAGTGGTTCTGACACCTCCTCACTCTCTACACGCTCTTTCTGTGCTCCCTTTGGGGTGTCTCTGCCCCTCTTCACTACTGCATGAGACACGAATTCAGTTCTCCATTTTGCTGACTCTCGTCAGGTTATAGGATCTTTTAATCCCGGTTCTCACTCCTTTCTATAGCTTTTCTTTTTATCTGATTTAAAATGTTTTAAATAATGGCTCTATAAATAATTTACTCACATTGTTTTAAAAATATATAGCATAAACATATCTAAGGGAAAGAGTACAAAGTCTCCTAGAATTTTGAGGTCACTGACACTGTGATGACAATTTGATGATAGTCTTAGTTTTCTAGGGCTGCTATAACAAACTACCGCAGACTGGATGACCTAAAGAATGAAAATTTATTTCTCACAGTTCTGGAAGCTGCAAATCCAAGATCAAGGTGTTGGCAGGTTGGGTTTCTCCTGAGGCTTCTCTCTTTGGCTTGCAGGTGGCTACCTTTTTACTGTGCCCTCGCTTGTCCTTTTCCCTGTGTACGTACATCCCTGATACTTCTTCCTCTTCTTGAATTAGAGGCCTACCTTTGTGACTCATTTAACCTTACTCACCTCTTTAAAGGCCCTATTTCCAAATATAGTCACATTGGAGGTTAGGGCTCCAACAAATGAATTTTGAGGAAGTACAATTTAATTCATACGGTGACCATAATTTAAAACATCTCTTCTGTTCTCACAGGTATGCACGTATTTATACACATTTAGTTATACTTTTGCATGAATTGAATCATATAGTGCCTTTTTTTTTTATTTAGGAACTTTCTGTTTCTTAGTCTTGTTTTTGGCCTCTCCTTTTTTCACTTCTCTGCCAGACAAACACATCAAATAACCAATGCAAATAACCCTATGTGTTTATTCCCACATTTTTCCATGCATATATAACAGGATCAAAGGGATATTTGACATTGCTTTTTAATGTGGTCTTATTTGATATGTGTCTGAAGCTTGCATTTCACATAAAAATACATCACAGAAATTTGTGCTAGTAAAGCTCTAGTGTTACACACTCTAACCCACTCCTAATGGATGTGTAATGTTCTGTGCAATGGGTGTACCACAATCTATTCACTCATTCTCCTCCTTAATTGACATTAATTTCATTTTCAATTTGTTGTCAGAGTCAACTCCTTAGCACTTGGCATATATCCACAGATCTTATATGTTAGGTTATAATTTATTTAGAATAGATTTCCAAGGGTTTTATTCCTGGATCAAAGTTTATGCATATAAACAGATCCTGCCAGATTGCTCATTTAAAAGGCCATAGTAGCTCACATTTCTACTACAACTTTATTAACGTACACTTTTCTCCAGTTGGCCATATCCTCATAAGGAATTGTCACTAACTATTTGCCAATCTGATGAGGTGAAATGAAAACTCCCTGGTACCTTAATTTTTGTTTCCATAAGCACAGTGAGACTGAGTGTAAGTTTACCAGCCATTGTCTTTTCTATTAACTTTTTAATTTGCATTGCTCCTTTTTCATGGAGCTATTGATCTTTTTTAAAACTACCCGGTATGCCCCGGCTGGTGTAGCTCAGTGGATTGAGGGTTGGCCTGGAAACAACAGCATTGCCGGTTCAATTACCCGGTCAGGGCACATGCCTGGATTACAGGCCAGATCCCCAGTAATGGGTGCTCAAGAGGAAACCGCACATTGGTGTTTCTCTCTCTCGCCTCCCTCCCTTCACCTCTCTAAAAGTAAATAAATAAATAATTTTTTTAACTATTTTATAGGAACAGTTTGTACTTTATTGATATTGTCCATTCTCTTCAGATATTATGCAAATGTATTTCCCAATATCTTAAGTTTTGTTACCATTAACAATATCTTTGGCATGCAAAACATATATACAATGTATATAGTAACATAGATCTATCTTCTTATTTATAGCTTCTGAGCTGCCAGCCTGTGTAAAAGTCTCCTCAAATATTCAATTACAAAATATTGTCTTCTTCCTTTCCCTTCCCTTCCCTCCCCTACCCTACCTTCTTTTCTCTTTCCTTTCCTCTCCTCTTCTTTCCTCTCCTTTTCTGAATCAGTGACTTTAAATTCTGCCCAAGATATAGTACCTAAGACTGGATTTATAGTCTCACCTAAACAATTAAAACCTGAACAAAATTCATGTAACCAAGGCTCTAAAGACATTGGGCATCAGGCTATGAAGAAGAGACATGAAACAAGAGTCTCTCTGTGGTTGTCCGGCTGACTACCTTGAGAGAGTTTCCAGGCTGAAGCACAGGGAATGGGTGAGCCCAGAACATTCCTGGAGATGAGGACACAGGTCCAATAGAACAGGAAAGTCCAAGACACAAAATTTTACAGTGCAGAGCACCATAAAGAAATAAAACTCCAGGGTTTGCATAAGATTCTATTAAATATTAAGCAGACTATGACAAACTGATATATGTGATGTAACTATGAAAGGGTGAGGAAAAAAACAACAGGAAGATTAGAGGGAAAAAGAACAGGCATTCTCACAGGACTGAGACTGATGCCTGTTACCAAGGGCCAGACTGGAAAAGCACACAATTCATGGGGAACTTGGTAGAGGATTCAAACCTGTCTTGCCTCAGATGAGGAAAATAATTACCCCTAAACTAAATACAGCTCTGGTACTACCTAATAAATATAAGGGCAAGATGTAAAAATATCCAACAGTTTCCAAATATTATCCAACATTCCAGAACAAACGTCAACTACAGATACTCCTCAACTTACAATTTGGTTATGTCTCAATAGACCAATCACAACTTGCAAATATCATAAGTTGAAAATGCATTTAAAAAACCTAACCTACCGAACATCATAGCTTAGCCTAACCTATCTTAAATGTGCTCAGAACACGCTATCAAAACAATGACAGGAACACAATACACTGCAGAGTGTTAGTTGTTTACCCTTGTGATCACATGACTGATAGAGCTACAGCTCACTGCTGTTGCCAGGCATCACAGTAGAGTGTCATATCACATATCACTAGCCTGAGAAAAGATCAAACTTCAAAATTTGAAGTACAATTTCTACTAAATGTACATTGTTTTTGCATTATCATGAAGTAAAAAAAAAAATTGTCAAACCATTGAAGTGGGGAAACTACCTGTATATTTATAAGAATACAAAATCTTCCAACACCCAACAAAGTGAAAAATCAGAATGATATCCAATCAAACCTTAGCGAGTACAAAAAGAAGCGAGAAAATACTGCACATAAGGAGAAGAAAATCAATGAATGAAAAATGACTTAAAACTGACATAGATGATGAAATTAGCAGACAAGAACATTAAAGTAGACATTATAACTACATTGCATGTGCTCAAAAAGTTAGAAGACTAATCATATTAGTTAAAACCTTGAAGGTATAAAAAAGACCACATTGAACTTAAGATAATAACTATAATGAGATAAATAAAATGAGATTAAAACTATAATATCTAAGACTAAATATATACTTGATGGGCTCAATGGCACATTATACACTGTAGAAGAAAATATTAGTAAACTTATACATATAGCAATGTAATTGATCCCAAATAAAACCGAGAGAATTTTTTTAAAGACTTATAAACAAAAATGCAGAGGGGGTCAGTGAGCTGTGGGACAATATTTAGTGACTTTCCCCAAAAAGGGAGTAGGGAAGAAGACAAAGAAGATTCTTAAAGAAACAATGGCTTAAAAATACCCAAATTTGACAAAAGCTATAGATCCAAAGCTCAACAAAACCTAAGCACAAGAAACATGAATAAAATAACGACACTTCATGATTTAACTGCTCAAAAATAGTAAAAGAGAAGACCTTAAAAGCATTAGGAGAAAAAGACATATAACATATAGAACAAAGATGTAACAGATTTCTTATCACATATACTGTAATATCTCTAAAATATTTTAAGAAATACTTTAAAATATTTTAGTACTGTTGACTAAGAATGTTATACCCAGAGAAAGTATTTCTCAAAAAGGAGATGAAATAAATATATTTTTATTCAGATATATAAAAACAAATAATTCATTTGCAACATACTTGTACTGTAAAAAGTGTTAAATAACATCCTTCAAGAATAGGAAAATTATATCACATGGAAATATGTAACTACACAAAGAAATGTAAAACACCGGAAATGGTACCTTTGTGATTATATAGATTTTACCTACTATTATTTAAATGATCTTAAAAGAATATTGATTGTTTAAACAAAATAAGAATGTAATGAGGACTTTAAAACATTTATATATAGATGAAATGTATGACTACAATAGCACAAATGCCAGAAGGAAGAGATAGAAAAATAGCGTTGTAAAATTCTTGTCCTAAAAAGAAAGTGACATAACTATCACATGAAGGTAGACTATAATAAGTTTTAGTTGTATACTATTATAAAGCAACCTCTACAATAGCATAATAAAGAATTATAGCTATTAAGACAGCAAAGACAATAAAATAGAACAATAAAAATAGTCAATTAGTCAAACAAAAAGACAGAAAAGAAGAAAGGGGAAGAACATATAGGAAAAATAAAAATAGCAACTAGCAAAGTAGCAGATTTAAACCTAACAATATCAAAAATCACAATAAATGTAAATGGCTTAAATGACCCAAATTAAAGACAAAGACTTTTAGAATAGATTAAAGCAATATTCAACTATAAACTGCTATAAGAAATTCACCTTACACATAGACACAAATAGGTTAAAAGTAAAACACCAAGGAAATATACACCATGTTTACACTGGAAAAAAGAAAATTAGCATGGCTATAGTAACATTTGACAAAGTAAATTCAGTAACAAAATATGTTACCAGGGTTAATGAAGGTCTTCTCATCATAATAAAGATGTCAGTTCACCAAGAGAACCTAATAATGGAGTTATAAAATACTTGAAACAGAAACTGACAAAACTGCAAGGAAAAATAAAGCTACAAATTTATACTCAGAGATTTCAATACTCCTTCCTCGATATTTGTAGAAAATACACAGTAATTCAGCAAATATATAGAAGAGTTAAAGAACATTACCAACCACGTGACTTGATATGCATAGAACAGTTCATCTAATAAGAGAAGAATATTCATTCTATTTAGCAAGATAGATCAGATCTTTAGAGATAAAATGGAGATAAAACATGTTTGAATAAATTAAACATGATTTGAGTCACACAAAGTATGTCTTCTGATCCCAATGGAATTGATTGGACATAAATAACATAATTCTAACTATAAAATATCAAAATATGCAAACGAAATAACATGCATCAAAATAATTACTGCATCAAAGAAGTAAAAATGGATAAAGAGAAATCTTTAAAGTTTTTCCCTAGTTTTATTGAGATATAATTGGCATACTGCATGTATAAGTTAAAGGTGTGCAGTATAAAAATTTGATTTTTAAAAAAGGTTTTTGAACTGAATAAAAATATAAAGGCAATATATATTGTATGAGATATCTCTAAAGAAGTAGTTAGAGGGAAATTCATAGCACAATATGCTATCTTACAAGGGAATAAAGGTCAAAAAACAATGACCTCAGCTTCTACCTTAGAAGCTAAAAATAATAAGAGCAAACAAACCCAAAGTGGTCAAAAGATAGAACATAATAAAGATCAGAATGAAAATAAATAAAAAATTAAAGCAATAAAAAATCAATTAAACCAAAAGATGGTTTTTGAGATGAATAAATATACACATTTATAGCTATATTGATCTGAAATAAATGAATAAATTACCAATATTAAGAGACATGAAATTATTATAGATTATAAAGATATTAAAGATAATAAAGAAATACAAGTTTGGCCATTTAGGTAAAGTAGATAAATTTCTTATAAACACAAACCACCAAAACTTATTTAAGAAAAAGTAGAAAATCTCAATAGCCCAATGTCTATTAAAGATATTAAATTTATAGTTAAAACTCTACCCACGAAGAAAACCCCAGACCCAGATCACCTCACTGGTGAATTCTATCAACTACTTAAAAAAGAAATAATACCAGTTATACACACATACACACACACACACACACACACACAAAAACACACACGCAAACTATAGAAAAGGAAATATTTCCCAATTCATTTATGAGGACATTACTCTGATGCCAAAACCAAAAAAAAAAAAATTACTAGAAAAGAGAACTACAGAGCAATTTTTCTGATGAATACAGATGTAAAAATTCTTTACAAAATATTAGCAAATAGAATCCAATTTATTTTTTGAAAAAGGCAATTTGTCATAACAAAGTAGGGTTTATGCTAGGAATGAAGTCTTGGTTTAACATTCAAATATCAATCTATGTAATTTAGCATATGATATATTAAGATTACAGTATCCTCTCAATACATGCAGAAAAAGCATTTGACAAAATGCAAGATACATTAACTCTCAGCAGATTATGAATAGTAGATAATATCCTCAAACAGATAAAGAATATTTGTAAAAAATATCCTATACTACCATCATACTTAATGGTGAAAATGTGGTTGTTTCCACCTTAAAATGGAGAATGAGGCAAGGTTGTTCACTATCAACATTCTATTCAACATTATACTGGAGGTCAGAACCAATGTAATAAAGTGAAATAAAATAAAATTAAAAGCGTATAGATAAGGATGAAGGAAGTAAAACTATCTGCACTTAAAAATAATATGATTATTTATGTAGAAATTAATAGAAAACCTATAAAACAATTACTAAAAGTAATAAGTAAATTAGCAAGTTCATGGAATAGAAGTTTAATATTTAAAAAATCAATTAGATCTTTATACATTAGTAACAAAAATTATAAAATAAATTTTAAAATAAATTCTATACACAGTAGCAATAAAACCATAGAGTATTTATGATTAAGTCAGATGTCCAAGATCTGTACACTGAAATATAATGATTTATATTGTTGAGCAAAAATAAAGATGACAAAAAATTGAGTGATTTATCATGTTCATGTGTTGTAAGAGTCAACATTGTTAAAAGCGAATTTGTCACCAAGTTGAACTATAGAGTCAATATAATCTAAATATAAACTGTAGGAGCAGCAGCATTTTTGTTTTTGTAGAAAATGAACTGGTTCTAAAAATGTTATGGAAATGCAAGGGATCTAGAATAACCAAAGATATTCAAATATCTTCTGCACCCACCCCAGGCTAAGCTAAAACTTTTACCTGAATTGCTTTGAAACCTATTTACAGCAAAGAGCATTCCCAAGGACAGACTTCCTATTTTTAAAATATTAATAACAATTTCACAATAACAGCAAATATTCAGTTGGTGTTTAATAGTCAGTTTAAGAAAAAGGGCCAATATTTGAGGACTTACCCTCCCTGGTTTTATGACTATCTATAAAATTACAGTAATTTTTATTATCAAATCTCATTTGATTAGCAAAGAAACAGACATATATGTAAATGGAACAGAACAGAGGTTTCAGAAACAATCCCACAAATATATGTTCAAGTTTTCAAGCGATGTTTAAAAAAAAGTGTCAATGTCATTAATGGGAAAAGAAAAGTTTTTCAACAAATAGTATGGCTCAACCAGATATCTAATGAGTTACCTTTATAGATACTAGAAACATTAAAATTAGAAATACAAACTACTATAACAAGTGTTGGCGAGGATATGGAACAGCTAGAATCTTTATACCCTACTAGCAGGAACTTTAAATTGTACTAATGTTATGTACCAAATATCTGTTTCCCCCCAAAATTCATATGGTAAAATCCTAACCCTCAATTCGATGGTATTTGAAGGTGGGGTTTGGGTGAGATGAGTAGGTCATGAGAGGGGAGCCCTCATTAATGGGACTGGTCCCATTAATGGCCCTCTTAAAAAGAACCCCATAAAGTTCTTTCCCACTCTTACCACAATGGTAGAATACAGGGAGAATCAGGCAAGTCTACAACCCAGAAGAGGCTTTTCATCAGAACCCAACCATGTTGACACTGTGACCTCAGACTTTCAGCCTCCAGAACTGTGAGAAACAAATGTCTGTTGTTTATAAGTCACGCATTGATGGTACTTTGTTATAATAGCCCAAACTGAAAAAGCCCACTTCTTTGGAAAGTCTTTTCAGTTTCTTAAAAAGTTAAATATTTGCCTAGTCATTCCACAGTATTCATGGAAGAGACATGAAAGCAGAAGTCAACACAATGGCTTACTGTATATGTGACTATTTATAGCAGTTTTATTGAAACAGTCAAAAATTGGCAACAAATCGTATGTTCAGCAGCAGGAGAATGGATAAACATATTGTGGTACACATGCCTACAATGGAACATTATTCAATAATAAAAAGAAATAAACTGTTGATATAATATATATAAATCTCAAAATAATTATGTTTAGTGAAAGGAACCACACAAAAAGTACTGTATGATTTCATGTACATAAAATTCTAGAAAATGAAAACTAATTTGAAGTGACATAAAGGAAATATGTGGTTGCCTGCAGACAGTCACCGAATGAGGAATGAATTACAAATAGACACAAGAAAAATTTTGAAGTGACAGCTATGTTCATTATCTTGATTTTCACTATGGCTTCACATACATCAAAACTTATCAGATTATATAATTTAAAGTATGCATTTTATTAAACATAAATTGTACATTGATAGAGTTGTAAAAAATAAGTAAAAGAGTAGAAAGGTAAAAATAAAAACAAAAATTTAAAGGAGAATAATTTTCAGCCTAGATTTCTCTTTTAAGCCAAACATTCAAGCAAGTTTAAATGTATAAAAATACTAAGTTTTTCAAGGCAGTAATGATGTTGATTCATTATCTATGTATTATCACATTTGTGACCAATGTTACTGATAGATATCTAACTTCTGGTGGAGCTCTTAGAAAATATCAAAAACACTATGCCAAAAAAAATGTCTGCAGTTTACCTACATTATTTCTAGCAGACACAATTTCTATCAGGTAAAGAGAGAGATTTGTTTACACACCTGTATCCCAAAATGTGAGCTCATTTGTAGGTAGGGGAGGTAGGAGATAAATCCATAAACCACTGTTCAGTTGCATGTCTCCATATGCCTGTAATGTCTTCACTATTGAGAATCTTTATACTTTATCCATAACCAAGGATTGCTACACAGGTAATCATTTACCTTCCTTTACTTCAAACACAACAGAGTGACTCATTTTTGCATTTTTGTTGTTATTTTGATTGTGTGTCTGTTGGGAAGAGATGCCTCCAATTTTGCCTTGTTTAAATTTATTAACTGCTTCATTTTTCAAAAGATATATTTTAAATAAATAAATATAAAAGACCTCAAGTTACTTTTATTACATAAGCTTTTTGTCACTTAAGTTCTTTAGTATAATCCAGCAACCCTGAATGCTTACAAATGAATTCCAACAATTTTCGTCCATGTTTTCCAGTAAAATTATGATATACTTTTTGTGGTACTTAAATGCAGTTATTTTTCCTTTAATTTTTTTTTCAATTACAGTTTACATTCAATATTATTTTGTATTAGTTTCAGATATGCAGAATAGTGGATAGACAATCAGGTACTTCATAAAGTGGTTTTCCCTGATAGTTCAAGTACCCAGTCAGCACCATAGCTAGATATTACAATATTACTGACTCTATTCCCTGTGCTGTAATTTACATCTCTGTGGCTATTTTGTGACTATTCATTTGTACTTCTCAGTCCCCTCACCTTTTTCACCCAAGTCCCTGAACCTTCCTCCCCTCTGGCAACCATCAGCATGATCTCACCATATACATGTTTTTAAAATTATAGACACATCAAAAGCTTATCTTTATCAGCTTTAAGCTGCGAAAAACATTCATGTATTCTTTCCCTGAAAAAGGGAAATACATGCTCAGAGGGCAGTTGTTACCAGCCAACTACATTGCTATGGTGTATCACGTTACTACAGTAATTAATAGTAATTAAGTGATTTGAAAAACTAACTGACTGCAGGTATTTGTTCTAAAATCTGCATAGACCTAAGCCGTTAATTACTTCCACTATGCCTAACAGCAATTTCAAGGCTAACTGCAATCAAAAAGCATATGTAATGAACTTGCCAAGGAGAAACTTTTATGATGTACACTAAATGTAATGAAAATTTGAGAGTTGGAAACTTGAAAAAAAATTAATACTGGAAACATTGCAAGTTAAGGGTCCCCATCCATACTACTGCTGATTTCCATGTTATGTATTTGTCAGGTTAAATGACTATTGCTTTGACTACATAGAAACTGAGAACTTGATGTGAACAAATAAACCTGCAAAGGGCACAAAACTCAATAAAAAGTATTATTGAGTATTATTGTGAAATGAGTAACAACTAGAAACACTAAGAACGCACTTATTACAAAAACTGATGGATGAGTTCAAAGTTGTAGACTTTTCTTAGATGCTGTTGGCAAATCCTTATTGTTTCCAAGCTTCTAATAAACCTGGAAATTACATTACAGGCAGTAAGCTCTACAGAAGAGCACAGGATTTGGAGGCAGAGAACACTGATCATTAATTCAAGCCTGACTCTACCATATCCTTATTGGGTGACATTAGGCAAGTTACCTAGCTTCTCAGAACCTCAGTTCCTTCGCCTGTACAAAATAGGAATAATACCTTCCCCTAAAAGACCGTAATAAAGGTTAAATGAAATAATATACATGTGAACTACTTAACACAATGCTTGATACATAGAGCTCAAAAAATGGTACCTGCTATTATGAAGATTATTTTTCAGTTTTTTCTAATTCCAGAATGACACTGTTGAGTCAAATCAGGAAGGTGAATTAAGTTTCTAGATCCACTTCATATTCTTCAAAACTGAAATATTTAAGATACAAGTAACCAAATAAACAACTATTTTAATCATTTAAACTCAGTAAGGAAAAATATTTCTTAAAATTTTTTGTAGTCCAATAACAAGACACTTTGCACATATTAAGTATTTAGTAAATTTTGATGGGTTAAATTCCAAACAAATCATAATTCATCAATTCTCTATAAACAAATATTACTCCATAATTTTAAAATTTTTGTATGAGAAAAATATGCATAGAATATTGCAAGATCATAGTTATCTTAGAAACTTACTGGAAATTCAGACATGCAAATATAGTTTGGGGATTCTACAATTCTATCTATTTAAGTATTAATACACAGCCTAGATGGTATAGAAAACATTATTTATTCTTTCATTTCCTTCACTCGCACATTCGTTCAATTCAACCTCAGAAAGACCTCAGACTCTACCCACTGCTCTCCAGCCGCACTGCCACATCCCAGTCAGGAGCCAAGGTTCTTCACCTACATCTCCATAGTAGACTCCTGCCCACTCTTCCTCTCCATTTCTCTCTCAATCAATTTTTTACATGGTAGTGGTCTGAACTTCCTAAAATGCATGTCACTTTTCTCCTTAAAACCCTAAGGCATAGCTATTTTCTCTCAGATAAGACTCCAAAGATAATTGCATAGCATATAAAGCCTTTACAGTGAGCTGCTCTGTACTTACAGCTTCAACCATATCTGTTGCCATACCCTCACCCCAACTCTCTGTCCCCAATACAAATTACACTCCACGTAGAGTAAACTACTTTAATTCATCAAAGAAACCATTCTCTCAAGCACACTCATTCCCTCCATCTGAAGCACTCCTTCTCTTCATCTTTGGCTAACTCCTACTCATCTTCTATAACTACGCTTAGAAATCAGTTCTTTAAAAAAAGAAAAAAATCTCTCCAGATTCCTTAAATTTGGATTAGGTCCTCTCTCATAAGCAATTATACGTATCTGTTTTTCATTTATTCAATCATTTATCCTCTCAAGAAATGTTTTTGAGTGCCTATACATATAGGCTTTGTTGTAGGCACTGAGATTTAGTAATACAGGTAAAGGTCAAGTTCTTCAAGAACTTTTATTGTAGTAGAGTAGGCAGAAAATAAAAATAAATCTTTAACATATATCAGAGAGCAATAAGTGCCATGAAGATAAAAAATATTAGATCAGGGGAAAGGGATTTGTCAGGTTAAGATGTGATGTTTCCAGAAAAGATACCAAGGAAAACTTCAGGTCATTTAAACAGAGATTTGAAATAAATAAGATAGTGAGCAAGGTGAATCTTGAGAACAGGGAGATGCAGGCAATGGGAAGAGCACATGGTGTGGCCCTCATGTAGTGAAGTGCTTGACAGTTTACCTTACTGGAGGAACAGCAAGGAACCTAGTGAGGCTGAAGCAAAGAAGGGAGAATAAATGAGGTCAAAGAAACAACAGGGGGAGGCAGAGCACTTCAGGCCTTGGAGGCACTGTAAGGTCTTTAGATGCTTCGCTACATGAGATGAAAAACCAAAGGAGAATTTGAGGAAAGCCCTTACGAGGGTCACCCAACCCAACTTACATGGGAAGAATAGAGCACAGGGTAGCTATAGAAGTAAGGAGACCTGAGAGGCCATAATACATATAAGAACTGATGATTGTTTAGGCTTGACTCCAAGTAGCAAGGAGTGGTCAGATTTTGAATATATTTTGAAAGCAGGACAAACAGAATTTATTGGTAGATAGGAAATGAAAGATGAAAACCAAGAGTGTCTCTGAGTTTTTGATCTGAGTAACTAGATGGGTGGAATTCCCTTTACTGAAATGGGAACTGCTACAATAAAAACAAGCAGCATGGGAAAGGCATGGAAGGTAAACTGAGGTGCCTAACAGTCATTCAAGTGATGTCATCAAGCAGTTGTATAAACAAATCTGCATTTTGGTGGGGAATTCAGGATATAGATATTTATCAGGTGGTCATTGGCAGTCCTAGATGAGATCACCTATGGAAGGAGTGGAGATAAAAAAGAATGAAGCACAGGATCTGAGCGTTCATTTGGGTCAATGTGGACAAACTAGCAAAAGGGACTGAAAAGACATTATTGATGAAATAAACATGAAGAGAGAGTAACATTGTAACTGAATGCATGTCTGGTTGCCTGCCGCTTGAAAAGCCAATGCTCAAGAGACTGGTGCTGCTGTAAAGGAAAGAGGTTTATTCAAGTATTGGTCACCTGAGAAGATGGGGGACTCATATCCCAAAGCTCATCTTAACATCTCAGTGCAGGCAAAGGTTTTCATAAGGAGGGAAAGGAAAAGCAGAACAAAGAGATCAAGGGAAGGGGTTTGAAAAGTTCTCTATGTGCAGACTAGCACAGTTCATTTTGATAGGGGCCACAAAACTGATCAAGTGATGGTCTAGAGTGTGTCCCTGGTTTTCATCATCATGCTTTTACATCATCCTGATTTTATTGTTGAAGCTCAGCAAATCTTCCAGAGCTTGGATGACTGAAGGTCAGAGTCTGTATCTTCTGAAGTTAGTTCCTAGGATTCTCATACAAACATACTGTTTATCTACAAGCTACATATTAGTCAAAGTCTGCATTTATAGAAACAATGTCAAAAGAATGGTGGGATGGGTTACAATTCCCCATTGTTGCAATATTCTGAAAGCTAAATGAAGGTAGGGTTTAATTAGGAGAGAATGATCACTATATCAAGTAAAGCTGAGAGGGCGAGTAAGACTAAGAAATAAGTATTTAATTTGGCAACATGGAGGCCACTGGTGATACTTACAAGTGATATTTTGATGGACACATAGGGTTCAGAAAAAAATAGAAGGAGAGGAAGTGGAGCCATTGAGTACTGACCAACTTTTCCAAGGTATTTGTCTATAAAGATGTATACTGATAATAAGTATGGCTGGAAGAAAGGACCCACATTTTCTTGTTAAATAAGGAAGTTAAAAATGTTGTAGCAATAGAATCATTTATATTATTTACCAAAGGGTTTACTAATATGGAACATTTGTGGTATGCCAAAAATATAAGAATAATCTGTGATCAACTTTCAAGTACAAAAGGTTTTACTGCTTGCAAAACTGTAACAGTAAAACAACAAAGAGACTACAGATTTATTAGTAGTTTAAAAAAATTGTATCTGCTTTATAACACAAGGATCAAATAGTACATTTTCAAATATTAAAGCAATATATTCATAGATTTCACTTCACCACAATTCTCTTTAAATCTGAATAAAGAATAGAATCCGTGTACTCTTTTGTCTTCCATAGTGAATTTTTATTATATATATCAAAGACTTTGAGAGATAAAGAGATCAAGGGATATGGAGAACAGAGATATAAATAGTCATTTATCTTTGGATTATAATGCTTTATTCTTCCTAAAGATTTCTTAGTGATTATCTTAAAACTTTGATAAGATTAATAGGAATGTGTTTCTGAGAGACCCCGTGCTGTGTCTTCTAGGAGTGATGGTAAGAAGTAACAGGGGACAGCTGGGGTTAGTAATGACTCAGCTTATTTGACAACAGAATGGCAGCCACAACCCCAAAGACAACAATTACCAGGTACCAAATAGGCGCTCTCTGTTCCTTGCTGTGGTTGGTGTTTTTCAAGTATTGTCTCTACTTTTCACAAAACCTCTGACTGCATATTATTACATCATATAAATGATGAGGAAACCGGTATTTGGAGAAAATATATAACTTAACTAGTGCCTCCAAATTAGTAGGATATAGAGCTGGAGATTTAAACTCAGGACAGCTCGGTTCCAGAAGCTACCACTTGGCAACATGCCATGCTGCTTCTCTATTTTCTACAATTAAGTAGGTTAAATTTATGTGTAACTCTAAAAGACCTTCTCTCCCCCCTCCCTCTCTCTCTCTTCAGATAGTTTTTCTACTATCCATGTTATTCCCCAAGCCATTCTACCATTATTTCAGATAAAAAAACAAAACAAAACAAAACAAATATACCAGTCCCTAATAATAAGTATCTGCCCTACTAGGTTTCCATTGTCTTGAATGGTATAAAATAAAGGCAACTCTGCTTTACACTTGACCCAAACAAAACCTGTGATGCCTATAAAGGGTATATAAGTTAGAGTTTTTATTACTATGTCATATACCCTATAAATATTCTGAATTTTTCTTTCTTACATAATTGCATTCTGAGAAAATATAAATATTAAACATTAACAAGCATCACATTGCTGTGACAACAACAGGCATTTTTTGATCAGTGACAATACGAGAAGTTACAAAGTAGGAAAATAATGGCCTGAGTGGAGTCTTTTATAGGCACATAAAATTTAAATGACAGAGCCCTTTATACTCCTGCCAAAATGTAAATTTGAATATATGAAAGACTAAAAGCTTCATCTGTATAAAACTGACAAAATACATCAGACTTTAATTGGCAGTAAAGTGATAATGCAAAGGAGATGTGGCTTAATTGGAGTTCTCTTCCTGAAAAGACAGAGCTTAGTAGTGTCATTTTAATTATTTCTAGCCATTAATCCTGCAATTATCTATTACTTTCTCCATATATTACACCAGGAAACACTCCCTGCTGTAATGCTATAATATTTAAAAGCAAATGCCCAGTGAGAACAAGACCCAGACCAGATTCGTTGCCTCAGCAACTGCTTTGGAGAACCATGAACCGACTCTTAAATCATGAGTGGTCAGGATGGAGAATATGGCTAATTTAATAATTAACAATAAATGTTGATTTAGATGTCGATTTAATCATTACTCTTATCTGTCACATTAATTATTTAAGTAGTTAAAGTGATACTTAAGATTGCCCTTTAATATGAGTTGTTGATCATTCCCTGCACCTCTGTTACACAGGTGGATAAACATATCTCTAAAAACACATTATAATAATGGTCACTTGCAGCCATTGTAACTGACAGCCTCCTCCAAAATGCAAAGTACTGTAAGAGGAAGACATGGTCTTCAACCTTCAATGAACCGTTTCATGTGTAAGTCACAGTAATTACATTTTCTTTCCTTTTGCTTTTCTAAGGACTTATAGATTCAACAGATTCTTTTTAAAAATTTTACTACATGTAACTACATAGGCTGCATAAGATTCCTGTGCCCACTAATCTGAGTAAGGAATCAATCCATACTGACATCCACACGTTTATCTAAACTCTGGATTCCCATTTTGCCCACCCATTTTTCAGAGCCTTAATTTAAATTTAATTTAGAACACTTAAATTTATATGTCTATCCATTTTTAGAGGTTAATTTATCCAATCAGTATTTCACTTCCAATCATAGTTTCTAATTATACAATAAACTTAAAATCCATAAAGGTTTCAATACAATTGAGCCAGAAATAGGCAAAAAAGTGTATTTTAGTGGGAATCAAAAGTGGCTTCAAAATGTAATTAACTTAGTTTTTAAGTTCCCTCTCATTTCCCCAGTTCTTTTTGTACAAATTTACAGATTGTATCGAGTCTCTAATATTAAATTAAAAATTAATGTTTATTGAGTTGCACAGAGTTGACTGATTTTCCAAAGTGCTTCCACAGCAAAAATATATGCCTTCCTACTGTAGATCACCAAATGTAAACTGTTGATGGGTATTCGAAACCCTTTTAGGATGGGAGGGAACATAATATTGAATTAAAGGCGCATTGGGCAGAACTTATCTAAACAGGAATATCTGCAAATATTAATGTTTTATAAGAACTCTACTATTATGGGAAAATATTAGAAATTATTTTAATAGCCAATGTTCAAGATAGCTGCTGGTATAATTACAAATCCAATCTAACTTCCTACCTATATGTGTAGTCTTCTAGAATAAGAATACACACCTAGATATGAATTTTACACATGGGAAAATCTTCAGTGTAGTTAGAATTGAGTTATATTCAAGAATCAAGGCACAAAAATGAAATCAATTTACAGAAATTTTCAACCATCAGGACTGAAGACAAGGAGGATCTTTCTAGCCAACCAATCATAACCAGGGAGTAGAGTAGAATCTGAGCGTGTGTTCTGGAGTCCAAACACCTGAGTTCAAAACCTGAACCATCACTTGCTGGCTGTTTAAACTTTGTAAGTAATAAATTTCCCTCTGTGTCAATTTCATCTGTGAAAGAGAATAATAATTATCTCTATTTCATAGAATTAGTGTGAGGATTAAATGGGATAATGAATATACAGCCAGCACCTACAACAGTTCCTAGTACATAATAAAATGTCAAATAACAGTTAATTATTTATAATAATTATATAATTTTTTTACTCAAAACAATTCATTTTGCATGTATTCTTACTACTTCAGTCTGTGAATGTGGAACATTTCTGGTCTATATGCAATTCTTAGAATTTATACTTCTGGAAATATTAACCCATAATACATTATAATGATTTTTTTACATTCCAAAGTAGCTTATGGACATTGGAAATAAAAATAAATGAAGAATTTTACCATCCTCTGTCTCCACCTCTGTTTCTCAGATGTAAACAAATCAATAAGAGTTCGTTGTGCAGTCTTCTAAATATTTTTCTATGCTCTTCATTAGCTGTATATACATGTTTTAAGTCATGGTTTGCTCTACAAATAAGAAACGACTAAAGGTGTGTTAGGTTATAACTGTTGGGCATAGTTTATGTTATTATGGTTTGACTTCTTCTAGTCTTTAGTCATTTCTTTATCGCTTCACTGTAACACACATAAAGTAGTCTAACTGACCATGAGAGGAGGTGGACTAGAATGGGCATAGGGGGAAAGGCCAGGAAAAAGTAAGACTGTATTGCTTATTATAATATATGTATAAAATAAAATGAGAGCCAAACTATAAAAACCTGGAATTTTATAAATAGGTGATGGGCCTGTGAAAGGAACATAAACTCATAATCACTCCTGTGTACTTCATCGGACATTTATTAAACACTCAAGTGCTGTGTTAGTGCCAGGACAATGAACAGGAAGAAAACAGAGCATCAAAGAGTACCCACTCCCACAACATGAAATTACCAGCATAAAGCTGATGATTAGGAGATGAATTACTGCATCACGAAGCTGCGTAAAATAGACTATTATGTGGCCTGGGAAATTCACAGTAAGAAAGCAAGCTGAAAGTTGGGTGCTTGAAATGACAGTCACTTGTCTGATTTCAAATTTCTATAGCAAAAGAGATTGGATCCTGAGAACACCCTTCTGTTCTGAAATGCTTGCAAAATGGAGAGCAACTTGAATTTGCCTTTATTTGGGCAAAGGGGGAAAATCACATTTGAAACTCATAAAGTAGTTCTCATTTTAAATAAATATAAAAAAATCTAAATATGTATAAACTATATACATGTTTGCTTTTAGTGACACATAATATCTATGAACTATTTTAATTAGTTACATAGCATAGTATGTACTCTAGAGAAATGAATCATCTTTAGCATCTACTTTTCATTCTCTTCCTTTAAGGGTTAGTTCAAATATGTGCCTTTATAAGCCCCAGAACCCCATGGTTATAATTTAACACTGGAAGAGAAATTTTCAGAGGGTACACCAGCTTTTCTTAAAGTTAAAAAATATGTTTGAATATTGGATTCACAATAGTTTCATGAATTGTGACAATTAAAGCAATGATTAAAAAGCATTTCTCAATGCCAGCAAGGCTTATCTAGGGGTTTTTGATAAGAGAGTTGAACTAAAACTGCTAAGCAGTTCAACCATCTCATCAAAATGGGGAATGTTACCAAATGCCTTCTAAGAGTGCACTTCATGCTGTGTTTATAAGGCTAATGTGCCCGAGCTTTGAAAGTCAGTGAAATGAACACAAACAGTATCAAATGTATTCATTCTAAAAAAGTAAGGAACTCCTATGAGGCCTTTTGCAGTCAGGTTTTTTAAAAAAGCAAATTGATTATGCTTCAACGTGCATTGTCTTTCAGACTATTGGGTATTATATAATAAATTTAGACATGGATGCATTTAATGAAATAATTGACTTCTTAGTAATTGCAAGATCGAGGCCAAAATATTTCATAACATTTGCTTCAAAAGCAGCCAAGATTTAAAAAAAAAAGTATTGGCTATTCAGGATAATCTAAATAAAACAAGAACAACTAATTTTCAAAGCAATTAATTTCCTGAGAGATCAGGTGTCCTCCTGCTGTAAGAATCCCATCTCCCAGGGCATCCCCCTTGGCCCTTTACCTTGGAATTGCCCTCAGAGGCCAGCAGCTGTTCCTCTGAGGCACTAACCTACTGTGCACTGTTTTGCCTTTATAGTGCTGTTTCCATGACATAAAATGCAGTTGCTTCTTTCTTTGCTTTTTCTTATTGTGCTTCTCTTTAAGACACAGCTCAAAGGGTGATATCTTTCATGAGACCTCTCAAATTTTCTCCTTTGCCTCCTGACCTGAGCACAAAAATCCATCCATTTCCCTCTCCGTGAATCCACAAAGCCCTGCTCATGAGGACCTCAGGCCTATACCAAGGATTTCTTTCCACGAAGACCTTCAATGAAATATTTTCTGATCTTTTCAAACAGAGGGAGTCAAGGCTGGTCATAACACAGTCACCAACTGATGTATTTTGAGTCACACAAAATTTCAGCCAAGATGGGCTAGAGATTAGGCAGGTAAGGTAGACAGAAGGAATAGAGAACTAACAATTCTTGAACGTAAACTTCATGCCAGAATAGGAGCTAGCTATTTTATGCCTATTAAAAACTTTAACTCTAAAAGTAACCCTCCGTGTTAGATAGTGTTACACACATTTTCCTGAGTAGAAAATTCAACTCACAGAGTCACCTGCTAGCCTAACCCAGTGGTGAATCTGGGTTGCTGATGAAATGAGTTAAAGTGTAAATCACCTTCGTGAAGGCTGATAGACAGTATGGCATAGCAATTAAAAGCATATGTGGCTGTGAAAGCAAAAAAACTTAGGCCCGAGACCCGATTTTGCTGCTTGAGCCCACGGACCTTAGACAAACCCCACCCAGCCTCAGACGCTGTGGTTGCACTATGGGTACGAATTTGGTACCAACTCATCAGGGATTTGTGTAGGGTATCAAATTCTGATTTAGATTATTGGCACAACACAAGTAATATAATGTCAAGTCCTTATGAAATTATACTGTTTCCTTCTTGTAAAATTCCGAAGAAATTGCTGTGTTGAAGAGTGATTCATTGTTTAAGTATAAGGGATATTTCAAGGAATGTAGTCTATAAAGTTATAGAAGTCAGGCCTTCCTTCTTACTGATTCTTGCCCTATAACCCCCTTTTCACTTCTTAAGCCAAAAGTAAAAACTTCTTTGGGATTAAAAAAGAAGATCGGCAGAAGCAGGATGAAAAATAAGGCCTGTGCATCCCTACTAAATAGAGCAGGGGGTGAATTTATTTGAACAGATTTTATGGTGTTTTTTAAAGCTTAAATTTGTTGTAGAGTTTGGTCCTTTCCTTATAATGAGGATGATCCCTCACTTATCCAGAAGTTCACACTTCAGAACTGCCCATACTATAGGCCAGCTGAAACAGAAACCGGCCCTGGAAAAAAAGGAAAAATGTAGCTGGGCTCCAGGTGCAGTGACCTCACAAATGTCTCCAGACCCCAGGATAGTAAATAAGAGGACACATCTGAGGTTGTACCCTGCCACAAGGACTGCTGTACCACCAAGAAATCAAGAAACTTAATCAAAAGGATTAAAATGTGCTCATACTGTTGATGCAAACTCACAAACACTGATTTTGAAACTTGGTTGTTACTCAGAGCCCCTGAATGATGCCCTTCCATTAGCTCATTACTTTGATCCTACTTGACATTAAGAAAATCATGTTCTGCTCCAGTTTCTATTTCACTAAGATCTAGAGGGTAATAATGAGATTGCCTGGGTTAAATCTTAGGTTATTTTTAAAAGACCATAAAACTGCATTATTGTTGTTAAAAGATAGACTGAGACATATTACAATTTTAAGAATTTATTTGAGCAAGAATCGATTCCAGTCAAGCAGTGCCAAACCAGTAGAGGCCCTCTACCAACTGGAGCTAGGGAAAAACTTTCATAGAAAAAATAATCATGCAAAGCAAGAAAATTACTGATTGTCTATACCTTAAAGCCTAGTAGTGATTGGTTGTCCTCCGGTTTCAATTTTGTAACCCGAACGTATAGTACAGGCTTAGGTTTTGGTTTGCTTACGTAGGAGACGTGGCATTAGAGCCACCTCAGTCTAACAGCCTCCTTGTTTAATTAATTCAACATGGTTAAAAATGTTTGTATTTTCCAGTTACAGTAGATGAGGCCCCAATTAATTTTAACAAAATTAAAATTTACAGGCATCATGATAAATTAAAAACAGCACTGGCAAGAAACAGGGGAGAAATGTGCCATGCTTAAGGAAGTATGTAATAAAGAATGACTGAACTTAAAAATTCCTTGGCTGTTTATAATAGCAAAAGAGATATTTTTACCGGGAAGATAGTCAAATGAATTTATCTACTTTTATATCTATTTAATAATGGTCAGAGTCTTTATTTCACTACCCACTATTAAGCATTCATTTCTCCAAGCTCCATTTGAAACATAAACCACAACTGGGTTCGTACCTCTCCCCTACAATGACCTACTATATCCAAGTTTAAGTTATTCAATAGCTGTCACATTAATTATGTCTATCTGTTAAATTATTTCCATAAGTCTTATAGACAGTCTTTAAAATAGAGCATTCATTTGGAATTTATGCATAGTTCATTATATTATAGAACATTTTATTAAGAAAAACAACCATAAAATTGACTTTTATGATAAATAACCTAATATTCACAGTCCTTCCTTTATGCTTGCTTAGTCATGCTCATTTTCATAATGTTATGTGTTAGAAAAGAGAAAAACTGCTACTTATCCAATTGCCAATCTCCTATTTCTTTTGCCACATTTACTGCTGTTGTTTCTCATGTGAAATCTCACTTGTAGCTATAATGAGGTTGATAGATATAACTGTTGAAAAATACTATTATTTTCTTATTTATATCATAGAATTAGTTTATAAATAAACCCAAAATGGTTAGTGGAGTCTATTTTTTGGAGTATTTTAGACACACGATGCTTCTTGTGTATTTCTTCAGTAGTAGAAATGGCAAAAAATGTGTATAATACATATATACATGATATAATATAACATATAATGTATACTATATTATGTGAATATACACATAAAATATATATTTATGAATTTATTATATATACATGCTTTTAGATGCTTAAATCAAGCTTACTTAAAGTAAAAAGATGGGGGAACTTATATTCATCTAACCAGTATTCACTTAACTCTTACAATCTGCAAAGCCATGCTTGCTCTAAGCTCTGAGCAGAGGGCTTACCAGGTTGAAGAAGACACAGTGCAACAACACAGGTACACATAGGATATTTGAGAAAACATATTGAAAATATTTAGCCAAAGGATTAAGAGCAGTTTTCCATGGCCCTCGAACAGAGACTCGAACAGAGGCTTAAAGTTAAATAGGATTTGGACCAAAGGTCTGCAGAAGACATTTAAGGCAAGGAACTATAACAGTGTCCATTGATTTTAGTCACAAAGCTTTCAATGGAATTTAGGAAAATGAAATTCAGTGGGATGGTGGAGGAAGAAATCAGAAAGACAGGTCAGGAAAATATGTTTGGAAGGTGAGGAAAAGGAGACAACAAACAAAGACTACTTCTATAAGAAACTTGGCTATAAAAAGATAATGAAGGAAAAGAATGAGAAGTTTTGTGTTTGTTCATTAAAGATGGGTATTTATCTGTGCTAAGATGAGAAGCCAGTAGAGAAACAAAGGTTTAAAAAGTTGTTAATCAATAAAGTTCCCAAGGAGAAGTAAATAATAGGAGAGGATTGAATAATTTGATTTAAAGGAAAAGTAATATTCTTCCCTTAAATTTAAAGTGGAAAAAAATAGAAGTAACTGTAAATAAATGAACCTATGCACATAAAGAAAGGAAGTTAAAGAACTCGACAGCTCATTTTCAGTTTTAAAAGAGCCACAGTTGCCTGTGGAGATGGAAGGGAGTTTGGTTGTTTAAGGAGTGTTATAACAGGGAACATAGAAGAAACCTAAAGGATAAAAGATTATCAGCCAGTACTAGGGACCCAAATCAACTGAGGTTATAAGCCATTAATTCACAAGGGCTCTAACTTTCATATTGATAGCTCAGTAGATGGTAGATTCTTTGAAAAAAATGGGGGGTTTAATATTAAGGCTATTGGTAATATAATGGTTGAAGTCATTATGGAGACATGAGTGCTTGAAAAATGTGTCATGAAGAAATGCTTGCTCTGCAGAGCAAACAGTCCAGCACTAGAAATCTTGATGAGGTTTAGTGATAGGGCTAAAGAGCTAGAAGTCTATGGTGAAAGTTTTGGGTGTTGGGAATATAAGACTTCAGAAGTGATAGACCACAAGTGTTATGGGCTGAGTTGTATTCATATGTTAAAATTATAACACCCAGTACCTCAAAATGTGACTATCTTTGGATATAATGTCTTCAAGATGATAATTAAGTTATAATGGGATGGGGCGGAGTTAGTGTAATGTGGTGGCCATCATTGTAACCAAAGGAGATTAGAACACAGATATGCACAGAAGAAGACACTGTGAGGACACAGGGAGAAGATCACCATTTACAAGCCTCGGAAAAAATTAACCCTGCCAATATCTTGATCTTGGATTTCTTGCCTCCAGAATTGTTAGAAAATTAATTTATGTTGTTTAAGCCTGATACCTTGTCATGACAACTTTACCAGATGGTTAAAATGAGCAATAGGATCTCCTGAAACAATGAGGAAATCACCCAAAAGACCCTCCTTATCTCCAGCCACCATAAGCAAGGTAAAAGACATTCACAAAAGCAGAGAGATAACAAGGGTGTATGAGCTGGATATTCTAAGCTTAACTAAATGTAGTAAAAACTTATTTTAGGGTAAATGTATGCAAAATAAATGTGTTAATAAAACTCTGGGCTGGCATGCTATTTTTTGTTTGTTTACATATCCATCTTGGTTATATAGCTACAAGTGCCTTGAGAGCTTGTGTTACCATTAGTATTTTTAGTGTCTTCATGGTGGCTGCACAAGGAAAGTGTTTTACCAATGTTAGTTAAGTTAAACTAAAAGATACATTCCTTGGAATATTAAACACTGTGTGCTTTATTTTAATATATGATCCCAGAAATAATATATGCTAAAGTGCTTACTTATATTGATAAAGTTTATCATCTAAATTCTTCTTCGTGTCAAATATAGGCAACAGAGGTTATAAACATATAACTTGATATTATAAATTACAATAAAAGAAATTTTAAAAGATAAGTTGGCTATGATAACTTTAAAGGTTATATGGGTGTTCCTTCATTTTTTTGTAATGGTAAAGAGAAAAAAGAAGGACAGAATGATAAACTGGTATTGTCATTATTGGCATCTTCCTAGGCACCCTGGATAACATGCTAAAGTAATAAAAGGTTAGATGCTATTAGAGACAGTAGAGTAGAACTTCTCATTAGCAAGAGAGCTGTGAGACCATGTAGTTTTCTAAAAGATCATATATAATACCTTTAATCTCAAAATCTATGGCAAAAAAGTCCTTGATCATAATAATGTCACTGCTTTTTTGCCTGTGTTTTACTGTAATCATGATGGATTTTCTTAAGATATACACCTTTCATGTTCAGGTACAAATAGCTTAAGATATGATTAATGCTTGACACAAAATTGGATTTTTTTCCCAAATGCAGGAAAACAATCATAAGGCAGACAAGCAGCCACATTAACATTCACAAGAGAGTTGCTTTTTCAAGGAATCAGAATAAAGTAAAATATTGAAAGTCTAGAGCACTGTCAAGTTTATATGGGGGAATTAGAAACTAGCTGTCTCAGCCTAAGTCTCATGTTTTGAAACTGTACTGCTCCTATTTGCATTAAGTCTAAAAGGAAGAGCAATGTAAGAGAGGCTAGAGCTCCAGATGAGATACAGGGCCCCTGGAGACCTCCAAGTCCAGGTCACTTCACGTCTAATCCCTGTATTTATAGTACAGTGCCCCCAGTGAGCACTGCCTGCTTCCTAGTAATTCTTCAAACCACTGAACTAATAAAAACTAAGAAAACAAACAACTTTAGGGAGGTTTTTCCTTCTAAACTTGATTCAAAATTAAATTTAAAAAGAATAAAGTTATTTTGGAAATGAAAGTTGTAGGAATTTTCAGATTCATCGGATTTTAGCATCAGAAGACCTGTTAGAAGACATTTAGACCCCTCTCTCTTCCAAAGGTCTAAAGACTCCTCTGAGATCAGTGGTTCTTAAACTTTAAGGTACCTCAGAAACTATTAAAACACATGTGACTGGGCCCCGCTCCCAGAGCTTCTGACTCCGTAAATCTGGGGAGAGACTGGAGAATTTCCATTTCTAACACGTTCCCGGGTAAGGCTGAGGCTGCTGGGATGGGGATCACACTTGGAGAACTCCTGCTCTAGATAACAGTTTCAGTCTTTGATCACCTTTACTGACCAGTAAGCATTTCCTATTATTTGTGTGCTCTAGCACAATGCCCACCAGAAAGCAAGCACTTGATAACTACTTGTTGAGTCTGTGATTCCTTATCTTTTAGTAAAGAAGTATTAAATGAGTAAGGTGGTCTCAAGACCCAAGGAAAGGCAATAATTAACCCAGTTCATGCTGAAATGGAGCATGACATTATGACAAGGGGAGAACTTGTAAAGCATAGTGTTAAATAAAAGACTAAATACAAGATACATATGATTTCTTTTACACAAAACTAAAAAATGGGCAGAATAATGGGCTACCTTTCAGCAGGAAGATAGGACTGTGGTTGAAGAAGCAGAGGGAAACTTCTAGAGTGTGGCAACATTCTGTTCTTTCTCATCAGTAGTAGCTACATGGGTGTTGTCTTTGTGATCAATCATTCATGATATGAAGAATTTTTATATACTCTCTCTGTATGTGGGTTATACTTCATAATAAAATAGTTTTAAAAAATAAAGCAACATGTATAAACTTCCCTTCTTCTTGCTTGTTTAGAAAATTTGCTCCCAAGTACTTGTATGGCCTTCAGTTCTTACAACTCACATGAACATGGGCCACTGTGGATATTATTTTGGGGGTAAATAATCTGTTTTCCAGGTGAAACAGAAAACTGTTGTTTTAATTCAGATAAGAGACAATAAAAATCAGAATTGAGACAAGGAGATGGAAATAGTAAAATAAAACAAATTCAAGAGAGTTCTTAAAAACAGCCCTAATATCACTTAGTGACCAATTAAGAACAAGACAGGGTAAATTTTTCAAATAACTCTAGAATTTTAACTTCAGTGACCATGTGGCTACTGATGCCCTTTACCAAGACAGACAAAATCTGCAATGTCAGTTCTCCTCTCTAGGTCATGCTACCTACTAAGCTATAACTATGTGCATAAAGGTAAAAATTTCCTTTTTCAATGAAATATTTCATTTTGCTGTGTTCCTGCCTTAGGTGGAAAAAAATTGTTACCTATACTGAACTTGCAAATGCTTTAGCAATGGCTAAGAAGTGCTCTGAGGAATTTTGCTCTGTTTTCTTTTTACCCCCATGTATCCCAGATTGATGTGTTGATGTAACCCCATAAACAAGATACTGAGTTGTTTTTCAGAGGCCACAAAAAACAAAAGTCATGCAGCTGAAGCATGCACAGAATAGAAAACTTTGACTAAGCTGCACCCAGAAGCAGTCCCACCCCACTTTGCCCCCCACACACACAGGCCCGAAGGACCAGGACATAACCTGAAGTTGAGCATTGGAACCCTTCCAGAAGCCAAGGGCCCAGAAGACAATCAGGAGAATCCGGTGTTGATGTTCCTTTATCACAAGTGGCCAAGTTCTGAGGTCCTCCAATAAAACTTGCTCCACCAGCATCTCCACAAACCTATTCCTTCTATACCCTTAAAAACCCTTGGCCTGCTCCACCAGGGAAGATGGATTTGAGGCACAATTACATCTCCCAGCTTCTCAGTTAGTGCCTTCTCTATCAATAAACCTTTTCTTGCTCCAAACTCTGACATTTTGAGCTTTGGCCTTTCAAGCTTTGGACACTCAAACTTTGGATCCATAACAGAAACACATGAGAATAAATCCAGTAAAGACACTAAAGAAGGACAGATCAGAGTTGGCCATGGAATTAGAAAAAGAAAGGGAGGCAGAAAACAAATAATGACACTGAGATTGGAAGCAAGTGTCTCCCCCTAAAAATACTGTTCTGCCTGATACCTGAAGTTCCATTGTTAGAGATCTATCCTCTGCTTAAGAATTTCCTCCTCCCTGATGTTTTCCTTGAAAGTTCAAATTTTCATGAGAGTGATGTGATATGTCTATCATACAACTTTCATCTTTTATTGGTAAATCCAACACCCATTCATGAGAAACATGTTCTCAGCCAAATAGAAATAGAGGGAAACTTCCTCAACTTTATACCATCTACAAAAAAATAAAAAAATCTTATAGATAACATTATATTTAATAATGAGAACTCTATCCTTTTCCCCTAAAATCAAAAAGGAAAATATGTCCTTTCTTACAATTCCCACTCAACATTGTACTGAAAGTCATAACTTATTAAAAAGACAAGAAAAAGAAATGAAAGGTATAAAGATGGCACATGAAAAATAAGGTATAGAGCAATATGATTTTATTATTTGACTATTTAAAAATACATTATATTATGTCTGTCAAAATACTAACAATGGTTGCTTTTACATAGTAGAATTATACACAAATTCATCTAATTTTTTTTATATTTTGCATGTCTTATGATTTATCAAGTAGGACTCTATTACTCTTGTACTGGTAAAACATTAGACAAACATCTTTGACCTAGTAAAATACAAAGATGTTAAGGATGAATAAAGTTAGAATTTAATTTACCAT